>PNEQ01000572.1:23602-51524 GCA_003012365.1 Medauroidea extradentata | reverse complement strand
TTCGGCCGTGTTGAAGGGCTTAAAAATGTAGTTTGCAGCACACGTGATGTGTTGAAAGTTGTATTCCGTCCTGGCCTGAAATGTTATTTCTTTTCGTGCGAAACCCGCGTGAGCACACGTGGAACAGTTTGTTTATAAAACGTGTATTTCAAACACACTGCAACGCAGTTTGAGAGACATGTAGACGGGCGCCTTAAACTTGTCGAGTAGCCTGTAGCGCAATGCATGCGAGCAGATTGTCTGGTGAGGTATGGCGTTTCCCTGTGGCGGTAGGCATTTCCCATTTTCTCTCGTGCAGTACTTGCTGCCTATCCACGCAGGGGTTTGCGCTCTCCGTACAGCTCATCTTGCAAACATCAATCTCTCTTGCCCCTCGTGCGTTCGGACTAAAGTGAGCATTCAATAAAACCCTGCTAAAGTTCTTTTTTTCAGCTAATTAGTATATCTTCGCGCGTAACGGCTAACGACGGGAAATGCCTTAACCTCTCTGGACACGTCACTTGTTTGCACATGCAAAATAAATTGTGAAGGCAGTAGGAATCCATACAGTTTGATAAAAAGCAGATTATTACTTAAATAAATTAAAATTATGTCGATTTAGTTTGAGTTTGTTTCAGTATGGTTGTATTTAGATAGGAAAATACATGGAATATTACGTAATTTCGCTGCCGACTGTACAAGCAGTAAAACAACTGTAGTTAATGGTGAATGATATACAGTAACGGCTAGTGATATTTTTCAGAGGTTAAGGTTCTTATCTAGGTAGGCTGCGTTAGTGTATGTGAGGCACAAAACCAATGGAGAGTTAGAGTGACGTCGGTCGGCGGATGTAATAATACATTATCGCCTCTACACGCAAACCCAGGAACTGGCGCGCATCCCTTTATTATTATTATTAATTTTCCTATAGGACTGTAAGCGGTAACCGTATAATTTTATTTGCGTTACATATGGTTAGAATTCCAGCACTTATTTCTATTATTGTGTGTTTCGAATACGGTTGGAATTTTCCTAGATACGGCGGTTTAAAAAGGCTGTTTTTAGCCATTTTGAGAGTCTTGAACATTGTGTTTCCAATAAGCTATCCCAATTTTTAACCTGATTGGATCATTGGTAAAATTGTTTTTTTTTTCTTTTCATAGATGTACACATGTAATGCGTGTTGAGATGTTTCTTCCAAATATGAGTAGGCCTACTTGTAACTCGCTGCAATGCGTTTCAAGCGCAGGTAAATAGGAACCTTAAGGCCTCGCGCTTTAGTTTTGCAGTGGTTTCGAAGAAAAAAAAAGTTTTTTAATGCACATTAATACATATATAAAAAATTCATTCTTACAGTTTTAGCACTTGTATATCTTCGTTTGTATCTGAATTTTTTTTTTTTTTTTGTTGCAATAGGACTACAAACGGATGTTTAGATTTTTACCCCTAGAATATTACATATTTTGCTGTCAAAATAAGCCAAAATAAAGCAAAATAATTTTTTGCTAGCAAATGGTATATTATTATTAAAAAAAAACGATTAGGTAAAATGGTGTATCTTATGACCGTACACAGTCTCAAATTTTTCAAAGCATTTCGTTAAAAAATATTTGAGTTATATGCTATTATTTGAAATAAATGAAAGGTCATGGCCTTAAATGTTTAGTGCTCTTTTTATCCTGAACGACCTATACGTGTCAATTGGCTGTGCGGAAATTTTTAGTGATTAGTAACACGTGCTTAAAGGGGAACTGATCCCTCTCCGATAAAATTTACGACTTTTCTTATAAATCAGGGAATAAGGAGATTGTTTACTTTTTTTTCGTTGAAAAAGCATAGTTTTTTGTTTCTTTCAATTTTTGAAATCCGTATGACATTATTTCTGTTTATTTTGTGGCCTCTGTAGTCGCTTCTGTAAATAATGCGATTTTTCCTTGTGAGCTGTTTTCCATTGCAAAATATTGAACATATTATGGTTCTAACAATTTCAGAAAATCTATTAAGTTGTATGTATGTCCTGTCATTACAAAAATTTTGATACATCGACTGGAACAGAAGTTATCGAGAAGAAACTAATGCATTCAAGGTGGTAGGGATCAATAGCCCTTCAGTAAATCAGATTTGAAACAGTCTTCAAACAATTGTTTAGTCCTATAGACTCAATATTTGTAGGCACAGGATATAGAACTAAAATACTTTCAGCATAAAAATAGTTTGTACCAACTAATGAGTAACCTATAGTCTATTGATGCCGGTCACCGCTAAATTGAACATTTTAGTTCATTTTTTGATACAGATGCACTGTTTAAAAAATGTTGTAAGTATTGAACAGTGGTGCACGCCATCTGTAGTCAGAACAGTTGGTTGACTGAATTTCTTGCAATTTTTTAAAAGTGGCCTAAGTCACGGCTGACAAATTGGAGGTATACTCTCTCATCTTCATTAGTTTGTGACGGGAAACAGCTGTCAAGAAAAAAGTTACTTACGCGATCGACTATAGTGGTCACAAAAGTAATAGAAACCACGTTGCATGGTTTTAAAAAAGTGAATTAAGCTATTAACTATAACCTATTAACGGGGAAAACGTAAATCTCTCTCTCTCTCTCTCTCTCTCTCTCTATTCCTTGATTAAATAGAAAAAGCTATAAATCCATGCTGAGAAGTCAATCCCGTCGTGTGTTCTAAAAGTTTAATAATGTTAAAAATAATTGCTCCAAGTAACTTTCATAATACACTGAAAAAAAAACAAGCGAAACGAAATGAGGCAAGAGTGGAGCGACGACGGAATGTAGTGATACGGCATAACCCGTAGAAAACTTTGACTAGACGTTGGCAACGTCCGCTAAAGTTTTCCACGCGCTGAGATATGGATGGCTCGAATCTCGGAGGATATTCACATTTAGTAATCGTGCCGGAAGATGACGTCAGTCGATGGGTTTTCTCGGAGATCTTTTGTTTCAGCTGCCATTTACGCTGACGCTGCTCCATACTCAACCATGTTTCACCCCTCAACGACACTGAAGACCAGCGCTGACCAACATTTTCTTCACTTACACTGTTTCGAATTGCACCAGCAGATACATGTAATGAAGGGCAAAAATATGTCTTAACTTTGGCGCAGAAGAAAGTGATCGACAAATAATACATATAGGCGGTTCGTGTAAAGTGAGCACTCAAAAAAGTCGTACTAAAGTTCATGCAATTCGTATCTTTCCGTGCGTAACGGCTGATGCGTGTAAGATAAAACGTGCAGTCAGTAGTAATCTATATAGCTTAATAAAAAAAGTTTGTTAATTATATAAAATACAATTACGTCGATCACGGTTGCTTTTGTTTCAGTATTATTGTATTCAAATATGAAAAAAAAAAAAAAAAAAACACGGAACTATATTGCGTAATTTCACTGCCAACCGTACAGATAGTAAGGCAACTAGAGTTAATAATGAGATACATGCAGTAATGATTAGTGATATATTTCAAGGGTTAAATTTTTAGTGATCGCTTTATTTCGAACGACCTATGCAAGCTAGTAATGGACAATCATTCCGAAGTTATTTATTCTGAGCGGATGGTGCAGCTGCAGTAACAGGCTGGACTCTCATTCGGGAGGAACCAGGGATTTGATTTCCGTCTCCGGCCTTCCTGATCTCTGTTTTCCACGGTTTCCTGAAACCGCCTCCAGGCGCTTGCTGGAATGGCTTGCCGTGGCCGAGGGGCCGCGGTTGGCGAGTAGCTAGAGCACTCGCCTCTCACCAAGGTGATCCTGGTTAGATGCCCGGCGGCGTCGACCCAGTTACGTGGCGGGTGTTACCGTTCGGCTGATTTTCTCGGGGTTTTCCGTTTCCTTTTAGTAGGCCCCCATTCCGCGATGTTCTTGAGATATGGCAGTTGTCATAGGGTGCCCTGTCATGAAATCTGCGTTGGTGTACCCTTCCCCATACAATATTTATATTTACCTTCTCGAAGTGATATTTTTTACTAATTATGATAGTAATGCCAATACTAATGTCTTTCTTGAAGTATGCGAAGTTAAGGCACTGTGTTTTATCTTACTTTACCGCAATACTTATATTACATTAATTTTAATTACAACATAGGCTATTAAAAATTATTACATATAATCTACTACAAATATAATTTTGTTAGTAAAATAACTGTATTAAATTATGTGCGGTAAATAGTTTCACGAATTGTTCGACTAAAATTACAAAATGTGGGTGGATAAAATACAAACGAGAAAATTCCGTAGTGAGTAATAGGTACAGTCAATTTGCACAATTTTGGGACAACATTTGTACCAGAAAGTTTCTTTTATAAAATGAGTTTTGCAACCTTCAGTGACTAAACGAACTTAGTGACTAACAAATCTATTTATTCTTTAAGAACGTAGTAGTATCCATGAACATCCTTGCAGTACCAAGTTTCCCTGCCCTGTACAAAGTTACCCCAAATGACTAGTCATCCAGTCGAACACATATTCATGTTATTCATTATTAATACCGAGCGAGGTAGCCCAACGGTAACACGCGGTGCTCGCATTCGGGGGGACTCGGGTTCGATCCCCGTCTCCGGCTATCCTGATTTCGGTTACCCATGACTTCCCGAAATAGCTCCAGGCGAATGCTGGGATGTTTCCTTGCCAAAGGCCATTGTCGACTCCATTCCAAGCTCCTGTCATTGTATCAAGTTGTGTCACGGTCTCTAATGAACGCCCTGTCGACGAGACGTAAAGCCACCTTACATTACCTTCATTATTAGTGAGATGACATGTAGTCAAGTGCGATACGTAGAAGTGTGCGGTGTTGTTGAGGTGTGTTTGTGTGAATGTTCCAGCAGCAGTCGGCTCTGCCGATCTGCAGCGAGTGCCTGGGCACGGAGGCTCGCAACAGCCGCGGCCAGGAGGAGGCGCTGACGTCGTGCTGCGACTGCGGCCTGTCAGTGCACCTGTCCTGCTTGCCGGGCGACCGCGGGGCGGAGCTCGGGGTGCTTCTGGCCAAGGGCTGCTCCTGGGCCTGCGAGGAATGCCGCACCTGCGCCGGCTGCGGCCGCCCCGCCGACCAGGCGAGTCACACTACACCAAATACTTGCTACGTTTCCATGTCGTTTCGTAACACTTACCGTTTTGAAAATGCCTTTGGGAGCGGGATTCAAATCGATTTGAGTCTCTTGTTACGCCAAAAATTGAGTCGGACGTTAAATCCCATGGAAACGCGGATCGTATTGAAAACGAATCAAAAGTAATCAAACACATACAAATGTAAGCCTGAACAAAATTTATCATACAATCACGAAGAAATAATTTTCTTTTGTCCGTTTCATTTACTCAAGCAAATTACTTTATGTGGAGGCAAAGAAAAATAAAGATATAGTTGTACAAATTTATTTAATTTGTATCAACCAAATTAAATTTCAATTATACCAATATTACCACACTCAAATTTGTCCAGCGAACTGAAATCTGTCAGATCCAAAGTTAGCATGTAGACAGGTATTGTATTCAATCGGGATTCAATACCCAATTCATTTTCAGAACAATATGGAAACATAGTAACTATAGGCAACTACATAATATTCCTAACCCAGTAAAATTTGACAACTGCTTATGGGCAATAATTCTTAAATTTTTTGCTGTGTACGTCACAATGCTTGACATTTTTTTATTTTATTTATTTAATACATATTCACTGAATACAATGACAGTCTTGCGGCCTAGAAGTTGTATCCAAAAAACAGAAAACAAAGAACAAACCAACAAATCACAAAAACAAACAAACCCAAAGGCAAAGTACATACAACAAAAAACAGACAGTGACACACTCCAACATTGAGTTTATTGCAGGTGTGGAAAACTGAAATAGACGAAGTTGGGAACTGTTAGCTTCGGCACCTGCTGGTATGGGGGCAGCATCAGCACCATGCTTCCTGATAATTTTCAAATAATTTGAGTATTATCAGTCATCATTTTTGTCCCGTAATTTGAAGGTCATAGCTGTTATGATTTTGAGGTTACAATGTAAGAAAATATTTTTTGTAAAATTTGATCATATGTTTTTTGTATCATAAGTTTAGGTTTGTGTTTTAGTAATGACTTTTAGCTAGATAAATGAATCGTGATCACATACTGTAGATTTCTGTGTACCGGCTTGTACATTAAAGAGTGTAAATAACATTGGTTCTTATTTCAGATAGACGTTTGACCAAAGCTTAACTAGAAATAATTAATTCCAATGACCTTTTCTTTATGTACGCTCTATTAGGATGTAGCAGTTTCACTTCGTAACTATGTTAAGGTTTGTATACAAATCAATTGTTTCCAGCACAACATAAACATATCGCAGTATAAAAATAGATCTAGGTTATCAATTTATTTTACTTAATGCCATTAAAATTATATTTTCTGCTTCATCCCTACAATAATAAATATCTAAAGTCAAAAAATGGTGTTTGTATATACCTAATATAATTAAATTTTTTTATTTATTTAATTACAGCTATACAAGCATGTACGCTTTATGGACACTTTTAAAACTAAATATTACATAGTATATAAATATTTTAAGGATGCATTTAACTACATTATCAGACATTTTCAGGTTGTAATTACATTATCAGATGTTTTCACGTTAAAATACTTGTCTAATAAACAAAGTTGATATAAATTACATCCAAATTGTCGAACACAGAATTGATTGTGTTACGCACTCGACACACACTAATCAAAATAGCAACCATTATATTTATATGCAGTCATAAGTGATTCATATCATAATACCCAAGTTTATGAAGTTAGTTGGCATCCACTTGGTAGGAGGTGCTGCAAATAGTGCCCAACAGTCTAGCATGAGAGTTTCCATTCTATAATCCTCTTTGTTCTATGGTTTATTACATCTAAAGTAAATACAGGTGACAGCTATCCTAAAATATACAGATTAAGTCCATGTTTAGTTATAAAATGTACCTGAGATGTGCTCTTTACTGTTTGTATTGTAACTTTTGTCTTGCATTGAGCTGTATACCACGAATTGTTAACAGTTATTGCCCATAAGTAACTGTCATAATTTACTGAGCTTTTAATAAACAGAGTATACCATTGACTATATATTGGTATAGAAGTCGCCATACAATGTTGATTTTTATATGCATTTTCCAGTGAGTTCTTTGACTCACAACTGTGATTGCCAGTTACTGCATACTGGTAGAGAGCTTTGTATCATGTAGTCAGAGACTGCAGCAGGTGAAGATGACGAGCAAACAGTATTTATGAATAAAAACTAGAGAGAGAGAGAGAGAGAGTGTGTGAGTGTGAGTGTGTGTGAGAGTGTGTGTGAGAGTGTGTGAGAGAGTGTGAGAGAGTGTGAGAGAGTGTGAGAGAGTGTGAGAGAGAGTGTGAGAGAGAGAGTGTGAGAGAGAGTGTGAGAGAGAGTGTGAGAGAGAGTGTGAGAGAGAGTGTGAGAGCGAGTGTGAGAGCGAGTGTGAGAGCGAGTGTGAGAGCGAGTGTGAGAGCGAGTGTGAGAGCGAGTGTGAGAGCGAGTGTGAGAGCGAGTGTGAGAGCGAGTGTGAGAGCGAGTGTGAGAGAGAGTGTGAGAGAGAGTGTGAGAGAGAGTGTGAGAGAGAGTGTGAGAGAGAGAGAGTGTGAGAGAGAGAGAGTGAGAGACGGCAAACATATGGGTGTTCAGCGCTCTGTTTTTTAGTAATAGAAGTAGATAATACCAGTACACTATTTCGCGTGGGGCATAGCGTCCGGCTGCCAAAATTTGACTTAACTGTATCCCTCCGATTTTTAGACCTACACATATTCAGTGCTCTCAATGCTCATACTGGCCGGCTCTATGCTAACAGCAAAGTGAAGTGTATGAAACATAGCCTTGCTTGCAGTTTGTGTTGGAACTAGTATATTTTTCTGTTAACATAAATTTCCTCATGTTTATGTGTTGGAGTACTTATGTTTTTGTTTTACTAATTTATTTTCGTTTCTGACCACAACATCTAGTGTCAACCTTTTGTTGGCAGCGTAAATGTAAAATTAATAAAATGTACTTTGATATTATCTGTTGATTTGATAAGGAAACACAATTAGTGTTTTTGAGGAATTGCACCGACTATATTTTGTCCTACTATCAGGTGCACATTTTTACAGCTGAAATTTCAGTAATGTATCAGAATATTTAATTTTTTGGGAAACAGTATTTGACTTTCAGAATGATTAAGAGAAGACGAAATGGTGTTAGGCTTATAAAATATCCCAGAAACCAAATTGTATCCACATCAGACAACAGAAAACAATGCCAACAGAATTGTCAAATAAATGCACTCGTTCATTGGATGGACTATATCACCTCTCTAGCCTAGGCTTTTCATGGTAATGTGAGCAGTTTTCATTTTGATTGTGGTACTTAATATGCACACTTTGTTACTTAGAGTGATAGTTATATTGGGAAGCTACAAATCAGCGTATTATGAATTATGTATACAGTGGTTAACTGCCTATACCATAGTTATCAACAGGAGGGCCATGGTGGGCAAATGGTCAGACCATTGACCTCCCACGAAGGTGCTCCGGGTTCTGTTCCCGGCAGGGTCAGTCCCCGAATTTTCTCATGTGGGAATCGTGCCAGATGATGCCGTTGATCGACTGGTTTTCTCAGGGATCTCCCGTTTTCCACACCCTTTTATTCCGGTACTGCTCCGTACTCATTTCATGTCACCCCTCACCAGCTCTAAAGATGTCAATGTTAAATGCTGACCAAAATCTCTCTCACTCTCATCAACAGGACTCGTCAGTCCTATGCAAGTAAATTTTCAGGGACCCTCCCATGCCATCTCAATTCCAATTCCTCCCACTATCAATTTTCATTTTCAATTTGCTGGACTCTGCTTAATGCCTAACAATATTAATTGATAAGATGTTTTGTGTGTTTACTTAAAAATACAAAATGCAAAATAAAAATTCAGTTAAGTCAGATAGGTTCCTCACCCCATTTGGTCCCGGGTCTCTGCACATTTACCACTTCTGCCCCCTCTTCAAACTCCCTTTTGGTGCCTCTGGGCCTATATAGAATAAATTTGTTAGTTTTTGACATTTGGCCTCTGAAAATGATGCCTGGCTGCTCGATTGGCCTTTATGTTATCTTGAATCCATGAAAATCTGTGCCTTTCCAATTCTGTTTACGGACATTCTTCTCAGTAGAGGAATATCAAAACCAGGCAAACTTAGACAGTACTGATCATACCTTTCAGTGTTGCTTATCGCAGTTTTGAAAATACACACATACCCTCTGAATTCCCATGAATTAAAATAGATATGAAAAAAATAGATTACGTGTATAAAAATATATTTAAAAGAGAAGTGTGTTAAAAATTGTTGAATCGAAAGCAATGCATGCAAATAACAAAGACAGTTTATATGACTCGTTGCTATAATTTCTAAGGCCATTAAATATATTATATAATAATAATCTTGGCAATACAGTCTTCAAACATGTCCACTTGTGGATAGCATTGTAATAATACCGTTTTTTTTGTTTGTTATAGTTGTACAAACTGAAACAGCATTTCTCTCCACTGAAATTTCTGTTGCATGATCAAAATGACAATTTCTCTTGTAAATGTTAAATCCTGACTAATTTTACAGAAATCCAACTAAGTTGACAACACTGTGCTCACCCCTTCCCACTCGGAACCTATATTTTTTTACACACTGGTAGCAAGTTAGCTGACTGAGCATTGTTTGTGTTTAAAATCTTAAGCTTTACCAGTACCCTCAACCATTCTGTTCCTCTGTTTATGGCTAATTTTATTTATGAAACTGTAAATATCAAATTTGTGTCTGCAGCAATTGATTTGCATGTTACTGCAGATGTTGACATTATTATAGGTTAGATGTCATATTTGTATTTCAGCATTAGTCAGGGGTGCAGGAACTAGGGGGGACATGGGAACATTGTCCCCCCCCCCTGACTTTTGAAACAGGGGTGCAGAGGGGGGCAACTGGAATTTTTTTTTATGTTTATCTATTAGTATTCTCATTTGACATTTTACTATATTTATTTGTTAAATCTAAAAGACAGAAGTCTTATCTTGCGTAACATATACATTGGTTTCACCCACCACACCACTTAGTCACTGCTCTACATACAATTGTTTCCATCTCATCGCTTCAGCACTAAAGACATCAGTTGTAAACAGCCACCCAAACTCCACTACCACAATTACACCCTTTAAGAGGGCGTGGTACATAATTCAACGTTAAAAGCATAAATCTATAACTGTAGGTTTCTTGAAGCCAATTTGTGAAAGTTAAACAATAGCAATCCTAGACAATAGTTTTAGTCAACGTTTTAATCAAAATTATTTCCGGTGTTACGAACTTCTGAGGCACAATCTCTGATGCCGGAACCCTGTGAATTTAACTGCGGCGCAAGAGATCATGTGTAACAAGTTAGTAATTCTGGATAAATATTCACTCATAAAGTTGGCAAGTACTAATACCTAGGATTGTCATTGAGTATTTTATCCATATTTGATTTGAAAAAGCGTAGAAATTGATTGATGTTTTCAGCATTTATTTATCTACCACACACTCTTAAGGGACCCTCATACTTCAAGCTTTTTGTCCTTGTCGAAACATGGGAGTGGGAAAGCGATAAGGGCGGCACTGGTTTGTGAGTCAGCAACAGTATCGCCTCTTCATGCGGAGACCTCTATTAGAATGTGATGGTATCATAATTTGAGTTTTTTCTATGGCACTTTAAATGTTGATCACATAACTTTACTGCTGAAGATTGTGTAGCAAAGTCCTATGCATTGCATTTCCTCTATCAAGGAAATAGGTTTTTAGCTGTGGTAGTCTAAAACCGTTTTTTGGCCGTGTGAGAGACTCCAAAATCACGTTAATAATAACCATTATGTCTTGAAACTACTATACAATCACCTTCTGAAGTGTTTCTTCTTTCTGTAAATGTACCTGTTAGATGCTCATGTAGTAGCTTAGAGCAAAAAGTCGGACTTCTAACACACTGCAGTGTAATTTTCTGGCATATAGGCAAACTCCTTAAAGGGCATTGACGTACAAAATCATTACATATTACATATTTTTGGTATAATTTAACGCCTTTATAGAGGTGTTGTGAAAAATTGGGGCATGTTAGGATGTAAAGTATGATTACAAATATACAAATTATTAAGTTGTTAGCTTTCCACTGCCTTGGAATTCTTGTACCTGAAACGCAGAGATTTTCGGATATTATAATTATTTTCAAATCAAAACACGAGTATTCTTGAAATTCTGTTGTTCTACAAGCCTAGATATAAATCATATTAATAATTATAAAAAATGATAGTTTTCCATTTTTGTAGATTTTGTGGTATCATGCCCTTATTTTTCGAAAAACAGTTTTTAATTTTGTCTCAAAAGTGAAGCATACTATAGCATAGTGCTACATATATAAATATCTGCTGATAAAATATTTACTCGGTGAAAAAATCTCTACTAGTTTTGATGAGTAGTTCAAATTTTATTGATGATTGAGTTTTCCAGTCGCCCGCTCAATATCGTACCTTTCCATGCTCCTTAATTGGCTAATGTGGGCTCACTTAGTATGATATTTTGGTAGTTTAAATTAAATTTTCCGAAAATGTAATAAAATTTGTTACATTTATTTAAACCAGTGGCTAAAAATTCAACAACGTGTACAGTACAGAGTAAATTATTTAAAAATGAGTAAATCCAAAGCTGAAGCTAATTCTTATTTGATTTTTTACAAGTGTTTTGTATTCAGATGAAACTTTTATACCGTATTTTTCTATGTTAGTATGTTGAAATAATAATGTGTATTTCATGTAATTGAATATAAATCGAGCTGTTGTTTATATGTAGTTTGCAAGTCAATTGTATCATAAAATTTGCTGCTGCAAATACAGAAGAGATTATTTTAAAGAAAAATATTGTTAAGTTTATAAATGCTCCCCCCTCTTTTATTTTTTTTTTCTTCTATTTTATACATTCGCCGTTGTATTTAGAAGTATTAGATTGCAAGTTTTAAGAAAGTGTAACTTTTTATGCATTTTTTCCTGCAGTATGGTGTTGAAACGTATATTGTATGAAAATGAATAGACTACAATAAATCAGGCAGTTGTTTACATGCTGTTTGTTGATAAATATAAACATGAAACTTGTTACTGAAGTATGGAAAATAATTTATTAAAGTATAAATATAGTAAAGTTTATGAATGTGATTCCCCCCCCCCCCCCTTTTTTTTTTTCCAACTTCTTGGTCATCCACTGAAAATTGGGCAGGTCAAACTCAGTGTATTAGCTTTGGCCAACATCAACAAAGAAATGTTAGAAATGTTATAGATACTGTACGTTCTTAAAAATGAAGCATAGACAAATTAACATGAGCAGCCTTATTGGAATGAGTAAAACAATTGCAGTAGTACATCTGAATACAAAATTGTAACAAAAATTTTAAAAGTGATTTATTGTGAGGGTAGCTTTGACTTAAATGATTTTTTGTAATCTGTAAATATGAAATTTTCAATATTCCAATTTTGTGAAACATGGCGTGTGGCTCAAAAAATTAAAGAACTATTTGTGTGTTTCAAGAGCCAACGTAAATATAAAGGCATGTATCCAAAAGCTTAAAAGTTTAATTTTTTTTATTAGCAGATTTCACTTTTTTATCCATAATTTGTTTAAAAAATATAAAAATTTGTTATGTATGTACTTTAATGTTTTATCTGGAAACTCCTTAAAAGCACCATTTTGCATCTCTAAAATCTAATTTTTCCCGGGGCGGGACCCCCAGACCCCTGCTTTTGGCTTGGTATGTATGCATACACACTTTTTTAAAGGATAGACTTCCTCCTCTTTTTTTCTTACAATGCTGGATCCACCATTGTTTGCACCCCCCTGAATCAAAATCTTTCCAGTCTATTTAGCATAAGCTAATACAATACAGCAGCAGAGTATACATTTTTCTTTGTATTATTTCAAATAAAGATTATTTTAAGAATCTTATATAGTTGCTTTTTATGCATTATTGGCCTAAGTAATAGTTTAAACATTTTTTTTTGTGAAAATCTCGATGACATTACATTCAAGTAATGAAAGTCTGTAAAAAAGTATGTTTGCAAAAAATACAGTTCATATATGTAATAGTTATCATGAATTACATGATTCGACTGCCTTATCAGGTGGTGGTTTGCATGCCAGCAAACAAACTACCATCGTTGCTAGAGTTGAGAGCAAACTATTATTTTAATGTCTGCAAATTTTCTAGAGTTTATAGATTACTGATAAAGATACTGGAGTTGGAAATTTTTAATAGGCTTGTAAAGAATATCTTTAATGTTGAAAGGGCTGTGTGTACTAAATAACATTAAATATCCTGAAGTTATCGAAAAATGTAAAAATTTGTTAAAGCATGAGCCATGCTTGTCTTGTGCAGTTCATTTATAAATAAAAAAGGACATTTTTTTGTGTAATAATTTTTAAAATTCATTGATAAACTCTTGTTATCTTGTATATGAAATTCTAAAAATATGCAGCACTTCCTCTTCAGAATCCATTGTCATTGCAAGAGGATACCTCTCAATTACCTGAGGAACATTTACGCATTATATGTGGGCTATTTGTTACTGAGTTTGTGTTCCTTAAGCCAATGACTCAAACTATTTTTAGATGAAAGTCTATAGATTTTAAGACTGGTACACACTACTATTCTTAATTCTATACTCAATTCCTTACGTAATTCTGTTTGTAAACTTCAGTTGTTATTTAAACTCTTCACACATTTGCCCGTGATATCTCTGGTTGTAAATCAGTTTAAAAAATATAAAACATTAATATCCAACTAAATTTTTTTCAGTTTTTATAATTTTTGAGATTACTATATTACATGAAAACATTATTTATTTTGTTTAATGTGTTTGAAACCCTGTTTTTATGCAAACATTGCATAACATTCCTCGGTTATTTGAAGAGAAAATATACGCATTAATTTTGGCAAATGTTTCTGTAGGTGCTACTAGTACAGAACAATAATGCCGTAATTTCTTTCCTTTCTGGAAACTTAGGAACCTTGTATTTAGCTTGTCAGTCCCATTAGCGTTTACTCTTGGTGATGTCCTAAAAGACAGAAAATCTTAATTTATCAAAGCGGACTCCCGCGAATATCCGCGATTTTGGGGCACAACCAGAGTCAACATTAAATTAAATATGCGGACTCCCGCGAATGGAGACGCAGCTCCAGGGCTCATCCACCGCTCGTGACAGCCATAACAAGAATTTTCACAAACTCTCAGCAGACCACACGAATATTCGCGGCTAGGGACACAACCACCCTTCGTGGTGTCTGATCAGTGTGTCCCAAAAATAAAATACGCGGATCCCCACGAATAACAGCGACTAGGGACACAAACAATTCTCGTGGTGTCCATGGCAAAAGTCCCCCAAACAAACCTAACCGACACGCTTGCTGCACTTTCCCTAAAAACTCCCACATTTTACTTCCAGCCAATCACATGCTCGGTGAACGACTGACAATAACAAAAACTGCCTTTCTTCTGCACCGGTTTAATATCTATTTTCAAAATAATATAGGTTAACATTGATATACACACCAACTTATTTACAAAATTTGAACCCTTTAGGATAACTAATGGAAAATTAGTATTAAATTTCACTGCAGGTGGTAAGCGAAGCCACGCCCCCTGCATTGACCTCCTTCTCGTCCCTTGAGCTTCGGTTCCCACACAAATTCAAGGCTGTGTAGTAGTTCTCGCCGTACACTTACAACTTTCTATTTCCTTCAGCATGAAGGGTTAAATGGCCATGATACAATTCAAAAACTCCTCTCAAACCCTTTGCCTCTAGCTAGTGTTCAAAACTAAATATAATATAAATTACATGAAACAAGTTATTGCAATTGGTCAAGATTAAACACATGATTCTGAATACGATCAAATTTCAACGGACTCTCTACGATAATTCTATCAGATTTTGTGGTGTATACATTGAACATTACATCTAATCAATATGAATGACAAAGAGGCCTATTACAATTATTGTAAAAAAAAAATTGGATGCTGAATGGATTAGTAACGAAACTCTGTGTTGTGTACACACTGTAACTGTGTACTAGTAAGTTTCAGTACATATAGGAGAATATATTTGTTATATTAGTTTTAATACTTCATAAAGTATAACTGTAGATATCCTGACAATTATTTCACTTTCAAGGCACGTGTGTAATTGCCAAATAAGTGAATGTATCTTGTATTATTTAGGTTTTGAAAAATCGGAGTCTCGTTTATTGACTACAAAACAAGAATTTTATTTCTATTCAAAACATATTGGCAACCTTACTTGTGTACCTCTCGTGCGGGGTGTCCGAAGCTGTGCTTTGAACATGTGTATAAATGTACACTACCATGAAAAATAGGAAATTAGGTATGGAATTCTTGCTGAAAGGTGCATAGTACCCATTCACACTGTCACAGTGCTACTTGTACTGTATTAGGTACAGAATTCTGTACTAAATTATGGATAGTGTGTAGCTGGGCTTTAATTATGCTGCTGTTATCCTTCTTGATTACTTGACCTGCCCAGAGTAATTTTCGCAGCAATAAATAAATAATTTGTGGTTAGGTGTCATTACCCTTTCTGTGCTTAAGAGTGCTCTAGTGTTTCAGGCGTATGTATGCAACCCGTATTAACGTCATATAAATCAAGACTAATATTACTATCGCTATAACAATAAGAGTATTACGCATATCAACATTATCTCCATGTTTTATCAAAGACACAGTCATTCTAATTTTCGTTGCATTTGCCGAAGTTAAGTGTAAAGAACTGTTAACTAAAAATGTTACAAATGTTTTTTGTATCACGCTGATAATGTAACTGTTTGTTATACTTGAGTTTGCCACACGCAGCGAAAATAGAAACGACTGTGTCTTTGATAAAACAGAAAGATAATGTTGATATGTGTAATATTATTGTTGCTATAATGATAGTAAGATTAGCCTTGATTTATATGGGGTTAATAAAGGGTTGCATATATGTGCCTGACTCACTGGAACAGCCTCTTAAAGGCACCGTCTACTTCAGAACCTTGGTGGGAACATGGGTAGTGATTTACATTTTAGGTTAAGGCCTCACTCTTTAGTTTTACAGTGGTTTTGAAAAGCATTTTTTTAACGCAAATTAATACATACATCAAAAACTCATTCTTACAGTTTTAATACTTATGTACTATCATAGTTTGTATCTGAATTTTTCTGTTACAGTACACCAAACTGATTTTTAGATTTTTGCCTCTGAAATATTACATATTTTGTTGTCAAAATGAGCCAAAATGAAGCAAAATATTTTTTTGCTAGCAAACAGTGCATTATTTTAAAAAATGCTCTGGTAAAATTGTGTATCTTATGACTGTAAACAGTTTCAAATTTATTCTAAGCATTTGGTTTAAATATATTAGAGTTATTTGCAATTGGTTGAAATAAATGAAAGATCATGGTTTTAAATTAGATGGGGCTTAGTCACCTGTCAAACATATGTGTATTTCACCAATGACTTAGTTCATCTTGCTGCAGTCTACATTGCTGCAGGCCGTTCTTAGTACCCTGAAGAAATCAATGAACAAGTTAGCATTTTCGGTCTAAAAAGACGTTCTACCACCTCCCCTACCCACTTACACACATTTTTATTACTGTGGCACTGTTTTCCTTATCTAGGCAGAAAATATTGTAGTTTGTGCCTTAAAGCAAATTATTAAATGGTGATTGAGCCCCATGTGATGTAATTTAACATGTAAACCCTATAATTTTGCAAGGCATTAACTTTGACCTCCGCTTAGACAAAACAATCAGTGATTTAGATATTCTTACTCCCAGCAGGACAACAGTTTAGTTGACTGATTACAGTTAAATTCAGTAGTGAGATATTGGTATTTGACAAGTGGTTGCTGGATTTAGTTCCAGTTGTCAGCAAGTGCAGTGTTTATGTGTCTTGTCAATGATGAAGAATATTAGTAAGGGGACAACTAAGCTTAATTTATAAGCAGGGACTTTATTCTAAGTTTCTTGGGTTGTCTATCGTTACCTTTCGATATTGATTCTGAGAGACAGCACTCCAGCCGATCGGAAAATAAACAACTCAAAAAAAATATTCTTAGTGCAGTGTTGGTTCGTCGCTTCCTTACTTTGGCAAAGTTTGGGTTGTCGACTTCCCACCTCTATCTGTTTCCTCCACCATCTTAACTTACAGTTAACTGCTGACTGGACAAAAATAAATGCTTGAAATTTTAATGAAAAAATTACACGAACAATGTTTTTTTCTAAATATCACTCTTGTAAGTTAAATTTCTTACTATATGTAACTCGCTTATGTTGGGTTTCATATAAGTAAAATAAGTAATATTTTTACAAACTATTTACATAGGATATTTTGCGTGCAATGTGTTTGCATCGTGTTTCGTTTCAACACATCTCTCCACACTGATTGCTGCTAGGATCTCGCCAAACAGTATTAAATAACAGGACATCTTGTAAAAATTGAATATGCCAGTTATATATATTTGCATGTCTTAATAAAAGACAGTGCTCAAATATACAATGCAAGAAGTCCTGTCTAACCACTGTCAATTATTTTATTGTTATGACAATTATGTAAAATAATTTTAAAAATAATAGTAATTCCATCTGAAAATTAATTTAGTTATTACTTATCAACATTAAAATTTACTCTACACATTATAGTACATATTAAAAAATCTTGTGTTTTTGTGACTATTCAAATTTCAAAAGTATGTTATTCTGAGAAGTCATAAAAATTAAAGCCAAATGAGGGGAAAATGAAAAATTTAAGAACATCAATGACAAAGCATTCATTACATAAAAGCAGAAACTGCCAATCAGAAATACCAATTAGAACCACTATGTTAGGGAAATCAAAGGATGGAGTAAGTGAAGTGGTTCTACAAATACATAAAGGATATGTGGCGAAACTTATCAGAAGCCTGCAGTCACAAAACATGCTCAGAAAATTACGGAGGAGAGTTCTCAGCAACCCTTATCAGCTTCTTACACGACCAGAAAAATGTTCTTTAGAACATGAAGGATAGAGTCCGAAAATGGAAAAAATAATTTTTAGTCATGGGTGTTACCTGCGCACACTAAATTTCCATTTTACATATTGTTACTTCAAAATTTGGGCCTCAGCACTGCGGATACATCCGTGCTCTACGGCGCCGCAATGATTTCGGCATGTGCGAATTGAGCCGGATGATGCCGTTAGTCAGCAGGTTTTCTCGGTGATCTTTACCTCTTGCCCCCTAACCCCCTATTGAGGCGCTGTTCCATACTCTCGTCATGTTACCTCTTACCAGCGCTAAAGACCTAGATGTTAAGTGCTGGCCAGCAGCTCTTAATGTCTCGTATATTTATAGCTTAAATATTAAATTTAAATTACAAATTCCTGCAAAACATTGGTTTTTCTTGATAGTACTTATATATGGTTATGTTACCAGCAATTTGCAATGCAAACATCAAACAACAGTAAATATTCTTCAGATTAACTTATCATTGTCTACATAAAGAAAGAAAAATAATTATAATGTTGGTTTTGTCTATTATGCAATGTTTCTGGGGACCTTGAATACCCCCCAAACTAGTGCAAGATAAAAATACACGTAACCGTAAATACAACAAGCAACGATAATAACCACATGTCCACTTATCACTTGGAAGTACAAGAACTCATAATAATATACTTCCTAACGTGATAATTAAATTGAGTCAAAAACTTACGGATTTACACAGTTTTAGCACTTTGAATATTATTTAAGATATAGTAAAATTCTTTGCATAAATCAGTAAAATTTTTTTTACTGATTTGGTTGGTATTACACTTTTATCATGCACATATTCTTTAAAAGTACTCACTTTCATGGGGAAAAAATATCTGTAAAATAAAATCATGGAGACCTTAGTTGTATGAGAAACTTCACAGTTGTAATAACATAACTACACACTATAGCAGACAACTTGCGATACTTAAAATGTGCTTCGTAATTTGCTCTTTTACAGACATTATGGTAACATAAAAGGCCAACATAAATTAATCCTAAAAGTAGTTTGGTTATTGCTTTGGAATGTTAAAATGTTATTTACTATAGTAAGCTAAACAAAAAAATGTAAACTTTGAGAATATTTGAACCAAGGCATAGTCTCCTTTGTGTTACGAAGCCAAAATGCTAACCACACACTGAACTTTGCAGTTATGACATGCAGATTCTATGTTTAACAAATTTAACGGAGTACCTATGTTAAACATTTTTTAGTGTGTGCTTAATTACGTTTAATCAGAGCGGATGTGGAAAGTATTGTGCATATACTATTACACGCAACATACCAATGTGGTATATAACAGCAACATAGCACTCGAGAACTCCCAATCGGGTAGAAATGAGAATAGAAAGTAATAGAGACACTACATGTAACTTAGAATAACAAAAACCAGAAAATTTCCAAGAATCGTTATTTCACGATCAAAACTTAGAATAAAGTCCCAGATGTGTGTGTTATGTCTATACTTTACATTGCTATTTCTTTCTTCACTGAACCTAAAAGGTTATCAACATTTTGGATGCACAAAGTACATGTCTTTCTATGTTTGTATTGCCTGTGGCACATAGTGTTTATTAAGTTTGCGGGAGGTGAAAAGAGGTGTGGTCTAGTTATTCTGTCTTGGATCCAAAAATGAAGTGGTGTATGTGTGTGCGCAGACGTGCGTGCTGTGCTGCTGTGTATGCGATCAGGCCTACCATATGGGCTGCATGGATCCTCCAGCCGACAGGCGGCCGAAGGCTCCCTGGCGGTGCAGGCACTGTCTGGACGACCACGACCCCAAGTCCTCCGCCTCGCCCAAGAAGGTTGACATTGCTGACACCGTCAAAAAGAAGTACATGAAAGTGCGCGAGCGAAGCAAGGAGGTCAAGGACTACAGGTAAGGAATAAGCTTCTGTTAAGGGGCCTCCCTACCATGCTTGAAATGTGGTATTGCAGAGTGCATTTGTTACTTGTTGACTAAATAACTTAACTTGAATTGCATTTCTATGTCTACAAAAAGGACACATACTTAAAACTATGTCCTAATAATTTAAATTTTATAATTCAGCATGCTGATGTGGAACATAATTTTTTGGCACCTCTGAATGACTGTAAACCTTTTTTCAGACCACTGAATTAGGCGTAATAACCAACTGTACTCAAAAAACATATAAATGTGTGTTAGATTTAAAATCATACTTCCCAAACATGTATATGGTCACAGCTTACAAGTGCCATACAAAAAAAAATTATTGTAATCCATTGCATGCTAGTTGTGTGCCCATTATCACTGCCAATGTATGAAAAGAAAACATACACTAGACGAGTGCAGAATGTCACTTTTTAAGACATCGCACATTATATTTGTAATTTTTTTAGAAGTCATCCAACGTAACTAAAACCTACCTTTCTTGACCACTGTATCTTAAACTGTGTTAGCAGGACGTATGAAAAATTCAGATAGTATAGCCTTACGTCAAACTTTGCTACAGATTTTCCAACAAAGAAATAATTTTTTCTAAGTTAAATGTTTTGTGCTAGAAAAAGTTTGATAGAAAGATTCCTAGTTAGTTCAGTGCTTCTCTCATAGCTGTGATACAACATTATTCTATGGTTGTGTCAGTGTCACATTTAGTGCACACTCCCTTATGTACTAGTTAACTCCAGGCAGGGGGCACCCTTATAGGATATCAAACGACCTTGGGAACTTGGAATTTCAGGATGTGTGTGGAACTGCACTGCAATAAATTTTGGTGTATGCCACAATAATTATGGTGCACTGTTGGGAGTAATAGAGTGGCTGACATTTATACTAAACTGTTTTTACTACGTTCAGTTAAAATGAAATTGGATATTCGAATGCTAGCGTACCAGAAAAGCTGATTTTGTGCCTATCTGTTTTACTTCATTGTGAATTTTTATTTCCCTTTAAGTTTGCTGAGTAAAATTATATAACTAGGTTTTAAACATAATAATTTTATATATTTAATTTAGAAGTACTATGTGCATTGTCTCTGGACAATCTGCCTGCGCCGAAAGATGGTGATAGTGGAGGCTGATGAGGCTAAACCTATGAGAGATATGTTATATTTATACTTTGAAGTTAGTCCCAATAACTATGTCTGCATTGAATTGGAAATTTTTTTTGTATGAAAGTTAAAAAATATTGTTACTGAGAATGGTCTTCCTAAAGTAAAGAATTTTTGTGTGTAGCAGTACAGAATTATTTAATTTTTGCTACTGACATGCCTGACCAAGGTTTTAATTAAGATTTATTATGTAGCATTTTAAATTTGTATTTAAGCAATAATTATTAGTAGTCTTCTGAATTAAAAAAAATTTTCTTATCTCTTGGATAGTCTTCGAAAACACATATTATTCTTTTTTGCTCTCACAAGTTCTGGATTATAACAATTTTACTGGGTACTTATTTCCTAGAAGACATTCAGTCAGCTGACAGTTTACAATAATAATTTACACACTGTTAGGTTCTTATTATTTCTATAAGTATTAACACACATTTTACTCCACAACTCTTGTATAGCAGTTGCACAGAGTTTGCAGATTGACACTGTCAGTACCAATCTATGAAAAATACAAACAAAAGTTTAAAGAAATGTTTAAGAATGGAGGATATAATACAGCAGTTTTGCGAACAACAAAAATTTTTGCTGATAATTGGGAGTTTCACAGATAATCATGGTGTTGTGAATGCTGCGGTTCGTTCACAAAACGGCTAATCCTCCCATGGATAATCGAAAGTTAACTTGAATTACCATGTATTTATAATCCAGAAGTTTGTGCATTGTCATTAATGAGTGAGAATGAATGGGTGTTAAGCGAGATGCGTGTAAATAAATGAAGTGTGTGTAACATGAGTGATGGAATGAACAAATTCCATTTTGCATGTGGAAATTACTTTTATGCACAGGTTGTTAACAGGAATTTTTAAGAATGTGTTTCAGATTTGAATGTTGGTTAATACTTCGTATATATTGTCTACGAATAGCTTACAGGCAGAATGTGCCTCATCCAAAGTACACCACTGTTTTCTATGACATGATCAGGCTGCCCAGATTGTTGCTTTCATGGAACATATTTCTTAAATTTTCTGTTTTAATGGACATTTTACAGAAGTTTATGTTGTAGCAGTCCTGGGGCATGGAAATTATTAAGTCTCAATTGCTTTGTGAGAAAGTTTACTGATTGTGTTAATTACCCTTGTAAAATTTTTCTTTGCTTTGTGAACATTTTTCTTACTTCTTGCTTTATACTGCTTAAATTCTTATGCTAGTTGTATCATCACCCTGAATGCTTTATCAGTTTGTATAGGGGGAAAAAAAAGTAATTGTAAAATTGTGTAACAAGAAATTTCTGGTAGATAAAACAAGTGTATTCTTGTGGAAAAAATTGTTTGTAGTGTGTATGAATCTTGTGTTTGTACAAATATGAAGAATACAGTTACCTACATAGATGTATGAGCTGTTGAGGTAAGGTGAACAATTTTTAAGGCTTTCTATACAGACATTTATTACTAGAGATTATTTGTGTACACAGTAGTTTCTAAATTTGTTACAAATAGCTCTTCGCCATAATCTTATGCACTCTTCAAAGGTGTAAGACGTAGGGTGCATCACTGAATTAGAGCACCCTAGTTGGTTTGTATCTTGAGTACTGTCAGATCGATTCAATATGTGCTTCTGCTATTTTTAACAGAAGCAAAGTCTTTATGTAACTCTAATGAACTTGGATCACGACAATGTGATTGTTTTAAATTCTGTAAAATAAGTGTTTATAAATGTTGGAGATAGATAAGTAATGCTCATATCTACACAACATATAAACTATTCTCGCTATAAGCATAGAAGTAGAAGCAACTCTGTGCATATACGTCATTGGCTATGTATAATTTTATTCAGATAATAACAAAACAAACTCTGTACTTGTGTGATATTAAAGTTTTCTATTAAATTATATAACTTGATACCATGTATTTTCCCACAGGTTATGTGCCCAGCATCGTGATAAGGTAAAGTCAAGTAATATAATTTAAAAATAAATAAGTAGGTCTATATATAAGAAGTGATAGTGTGGCAACAGGACAACAAAATGGCAGATGGTACATCGCGCATTGAGTTATTGGACAAGCAAAATTATGACGTCTGGAAAATACGGATGAAGTCTATACTTGTGAAACATGACCGTTGGGGTTATGTAAACGGCGATATTCCGTATCCAACTGAATCAAATTCTACAGATCGTGAAATCACAAAATGGACAACTGGCGATGAAAAGGCCAAGGCCGATATAATTCTATCGATTGGAAACACCGAATTGAAGACGATAACCAAGTGCAATACATCAAAGGAAATTTGAGGAAAAACTGCAGTCAATCCATGCATCAAAAGTACCTGTGAGAAAAATCGAGTGGCTGACAGAGATTAATTACATCCTTCAAAATCGACGAAGACGACGACTTCCGGGAATGACTGGATACGTTTGTACACATCGTTGAACGGCTGTATGAATACAGAAATACCGAGTGACATGCTAGTAATGTTAATCTTCAAAAGCCTACCACCAAGCTTCGAGAATTTTTGATGCGCAATTAGATAAAACAATGAATTACCAATTGTAGAGTCACTAGTTGGAAAAATACTAGACGAAAATCAAAGTAGAAAATCTGCAGAGCTCACAAATAATAACGTATTATATATCGGTGGGCGATACAGCAAAAATCTACGTACAGTAGTGAAAAATCAAAACCCAAATCAAAGGAAAACAAGCCATGTTTCATGTGCGGAGAAATTGGTCATTGGGCAGATAAGTGCCCATAACGACGACAAAAATTCGCAAGGAATGTTGAATCAACATCAGAGACCCACTACGTCATGGATCAACCAGAAGAAGTTAACAAGGTGACTTCAAAAATGAGATGGTGTTTGGACAGTGGCTGCACCACGCACATGTGTGCTAGCGAAGAATTTCTAACTGACGTCCAAAAGTGTGCGACAACGTTGAACATGGCTAATGCAGCATCAACAATGGCGAGAGCAAAAGGACTCGCACATATCAAGACAACAACAGAAAAAGGTAATGTCGATCTAAATCTACGCAACACCTTACTCGAAACAGATCTTAGAACTAATCTTATCTCCGTGTCAAAAATCACTTAAAATGATCAAGAGATTTTATTTAGAAAAGACGATGCCATCGTGAGAGACCTAAATGGAGAAGTGAAGTTAGTTGCAGATCGGGTTGGAGACCTGTATTACCGACGGCAACAGACAGAACCAGAAAAGGAAGTGAACAAAATGATAGGGAGAGTACATGCATCGGATTCTAACTTATGGCATGCTAGATTAGGACACTTGCACATGGACGCAGTAATAGACCTCTCAAGAGGACAGGCCTCAGGGATAAAACCCCTGAGTAATGACACGACAACGTGCAACGTATGTCTCCGTGGAAAATTGACAACAAAACTTTTTATACCAAGAGAAAATAAGAGCAGTAGGTTGCTCGAAATAATACACTCAGACCTATGTCAACCTTCAGAGATAAAATCCGAAGGAGGAAAATCGTTACTTCATAACATTCATCGATGGCTACAGCGGCTGGTGTGAACTATACCTACTAAAAGGCAAGGACGGAGTACTGGAGGCATTTAAAACATATAAAAATTATGTGGAAAAACGAACCGGCCGAAAGATTAAGGTGTTACAGTCCGACAATGGACGGGAAAATATTGCAACAAACAGTTCGACGAGTACCTAAAACACAAGGGAATCAAGAGGCGGCTAACAGCACCTTACACACCTCAACAAAATGGAGTAGCAGAGCGCATGAACCGTACAATCGTTGACGTGGCTAGATGCCTACTGATCCAAGCAGGATTTCCTACAATGTACTGAGGAGAAGCTATTACAACTGCTAACTATCTTGTCCTAGTCAAAGCCATGGAGGCATGGCCCCACACGAACTGTGGTTCGGAAAAAGGCCAGGCTTGAAACACCTGCGAGTGTTCGGTGCAAAAGTATTTGTATTGAGAAAGGAGACAAAGCATCAAAAACTCGACGAAAAATCAACCGAAGGAAGGTTGGTAAGATATTGTGAGACAGCTAAGGCCTACCGAGTACGAAGAAACGACAACGGAAAAATCGTCATAACAAAAGACGTACAAATAGTAGAAGAGAACGTAATGAAATCTAGAAGCGTCATATAATCAGACATCAAATACACTCATCCACAGGAAGAGGCTCCAGAGCCAGGGAGAGTCACCAGAAACAAGGAACACGAAAGCCAACCACCTACCAACACGTACACGAGGAAGACCCAGTAAACAAAGAACTGGGAAGCCAGGAAGACCTCGAAAACTTTACAGGTATGTAAGTGCATCGAGTATTACTTCAAGCCGAGCATCTAGTTGCAAAAATAAATCACAAGAAGAAGAGATGCCATCAGGGAGCAACGACAATGAAGTATGAAACAAAGTTTTCGTTCCAGGAGATGAAGAAGAAAAACACACTAAAACCGAAAAGACTCAAAACAGAGCAGTCGCAAAGACCCGGTTTCGACTTTCACGAGACAGCGGCAATGGTAGCAAGATTGGAGACCTTACGACTACTAGCAGAATTATTGACAAGAATGGAAACAAAAATGCATCAAATGGACGTTAAAACGGCCTACCTCTATGGGGACATTGATGAAGAACTATACGTAGAAGTTACAGTCATGTTAAAGGAAATACTGGAGGACATAGTTCGCTAGGAGCAACAAGATTCGCAGATACTTGCAAATGCATAAAAATGTTAAGCCTCAGAGAAGGTAGAAAAGTCTGTAGGTTACACAAGGCGATCTACGGATTAAAACAATATGGAAGAATTGGTACAAACGGCTGAAAGCAGCAATCAAGAAATTAGGACTTGAACCAACCATTTCAGATCCGTGCCTATTCAAATACAGTGTCAAAGAGAAAGTTTTGCTAGTAGCAGTCTACGTAGATGACATACTCGCGATGTCAAACAACAACGAAATGATCCAAAAATTCAAAATTTTATTCAAGAAAGAGTTCAAAATCGAGGACTTGGGCGAGGCCAAGTACTGCCTAGGGATCAAATTCAGACAAGAAAAAGGCAGAATCTGCCTAAGCCAGAAAAGATATGTCGAAGCGCTACTGGAGTGATTCAGAATGACGAAATGCAACCCACAACAGACGCTGGCAAACCCAACATCAAGATTAAAAACTGGGATAGACCCGAACAAGCCAACGAATAATCCTTGGTACAGAGAACTCATCGGGTCACTAATGTACTTGTTGGTAGCGACAAAACTAGATATAGCGCACAGTGTAAGCGTACTGAGTCAGTTTAATGAGGATCCTATAGAGGAACACTGGGGCGCTGCGAAAAGAGTACTAAGATACTTGAAGGGAACATCAGGACGAGCTTTGGTCTATGACAAATAAGGTGAGAAGATAGTCGGATACGCCGATGCTGATTGGGGTAATGACCCCGACGACTCACAATTGTACACCAGATACGTATTCACACTTGCAGGAGCCGCTATCAGCTGGAAATCAAGGAAACAATAGACTGTGGCATTATCGACAACTGAGGCTGAATATAGGGCGTTCACTGAGGCATCAAAAGAGTCAATGTACCTACGGGGACTTATTAGTGAAATTGGAACCCCACAGCTATGAGAAGGACTGATATATTGCCATAACCAAGGAGCGGTACAATTGACATCAACAACAAAATTCCACAATAGAACAAAACATGTCCGAATACAATTCAACTTCGTCAAGGAGGCTGTAACAAATGAGATACAATTACGACACATACCGCCAGAAAGCATGATAGCCGACATTTTGACGAAATCATTAGCGATGGAGAGACATGACACTATTGTCGAAGCTATGGGATTGAAAGAGATATAGTAACCACACATACATATCCGCATTAAGGGAGAGTGTTGGAGATAGATAAGTAATGCTCATATCTACACAACATATAAACTATTCTCGCTATAAGCTTAGAGGTAGAAACAACTCTGTGCATATACATCTTTGGCTATTGTGACGCGTCTGCGTCTGCTATGTGTTTATCTATTGTTGTTGTAGTCACTGTAGTGGGTGTTGAGGTTATGTGGCTTGGCGTGCTCCGGATAGCTCAGTTTAAGTTACTTTCAGGGTTAACCAACCATCGTGATTTCACCAATAACAACTCACTTACTCAGTCAACTGTTGATTTATTTTTACTTTAACTTTGACAGATGTTTGGATTCGGTTAGTTTCTTACAAAAGGCGGTTATTTACCAAACACTAATAAACCCGTCAGCTCTCCGGCGTTACCATGTCTGACCGTGAGTTAAACAAAAAAAAAAGTAATGATGAAACACTTATTCGTTGCCCGCGATTTTATCAGTGCTATGCCATGACTGCATAAACTTATCAAAAAAGAACCCCCGTATTTCCCGCCACCATTCGGCAATGTTCAGACGAAACAAACAAAAAAACTCTAGAAGCACAAAAGCCTCGTGCAGTCTCTCCAGCGCTCCCAGGGCCAGCCCCGCAGCGCCCTCGCGACATCCAGACGTCTCTCCCTCTCCGCCATCACTACACGACTGATAAACCCTCGGCGGACATGGTAACTAATAGCGGACCTCGGCGGAGTGATACAACAGACTCCAATCTTCCCAAAACCAGCAAAATTACACTTAAAACAGATCACAAAGGATTCCAAAATTTCCGTTTATAGGTTTTACATTGAAAGAAAATTCTTTATCCACACAAATATAATAATTAGGGACAAAAGGTGCGCAACAG
>PNEQ01000572.1:0-22602 GCA_003012365.1 Medauroidea extradentata | reverse complement strand
GTTATATAAAATATCTGTTGCTTAAAAGGATAATGATGGGCAGCTATGGGGATGGTGGAGGCTGAAAAAAAAAGTTTGTTGTGTAGGCGTGTTGTTATAATAATATTAATTATGGTCAGGGAAATTTTTAATGATTGGTCAGTGAAAGTCAGGGAAAGTCAGGGAAATTCATTTTAATATTTCTGTGGGAACCCTGTTTTTAAAGATTTAACCAAGATGGGGAAGTGGCTGAACACTTCACACTATGTATAATTTTATTCAGATAATAACAAAACAAACTCTGTAGTTGTGTAATATTAAAGTTTTCTATTAAATTATATAACTTGATACCATTTATTTTCTCACAATAAATGTGGGTGTACAATGCCACAACAGGCCGACAACATATCCCCCACACAGACAAAAATTTTTTGACAACCTATCAGGTTGTAACTTCATTGGGGAGAACTTGGTTACTACTCGACCACGACAACTATTCCTCCCGTGAGGGGAAGAAGTGCGGTGTTAGTAGTAGGTGGCCACATCACAGAGAGGGGAAATGTACTGTGTCTGACATGAGTTCGTGGCACATGGTCCATGGAGACGCAGCAGCGAAAACAAAGAAACACAGATAATGTAACGACTTCGATAAACAGAGCAGACATCTGAATGAGGCTTGAATACTGGTCAGCTAAGTATCGTATTTCCTTATCACACTGACTTTCCTTCCCACAACCACAGTCTTAACTTCCTAACAGATGTATTAGTTACATTTGGTATTCAGTATACAAAGATAACGCACACATTTTTCACAACTTTCCCAGTAACTTAAGCTGTATCAGGCAAACCGAATGAAGTTATAGTCATACATTTTCAGTTCACATCTATATGCCTGCTGTCTATGCCACAGTATTATGACCAATGCTGTGGTGCGCTACACCAGTTGCGTGTGGTGATCAAGGACAAAACAGTGGAAGTTTGCTTTACTCCCATGAGACCAGTTGCTAGTTATCCTTAAAGGTCATCAGACCTCACATATATAGCAAAATTGTACATTTTTGTAAATGAAGAACAGCAGGTAATTTTATTGATTGAATTGACAATACGGTAAATGTGCTTCAAAAACAGTAGAGCATTAAAATTGAGCAAAGGCATGTGACTGAAACCTTCGGCTGAAGGGGATGCTCCAGGGTACATCTCACGCCTTCTAGTAAATTTGGAGTGTGGCTGTTTGACATTGTGCCTTAAATAAACTTTTTTAGCGCACAAAGCTGGTTAGGACCCAGAAAAATTAATTCAGACACTGTCAGTTTTTTTAAGACCCATGACGATGTTTATCATAGTGGCATAACACAAGATATTGACAGAAAAAAAGAGTTTGACAGGATATAAATAATGCTCAGATTTCCATGGACAGCCTGTATGGTCATAGTTGTGTTGTACGAAAGAATTATGAGGTTGTTCTGCATGTAGAAATTGAGTATACAATATGACTGAAAATAATTATTTTAAGGTAACATAGGTTGTGGATATCTACCATGTTTACTCAGATCTATCATGTCATTCATTCTAACATGCCTTTTTGGTAAAAAGTTACGTAAAAAATGTTTTAATCAATTCTAAGACACACCCTTAATTTCCATAAAATTGGTGCGTTTTGGTCCCTTGTAGCCTTTTCTCGAGTTTTGGAAGCAAATATTGTATGGCTATTCTTTCTCCAAAAAGGTACATTTATTTAACTTATTCCAAAGTGCTCTCCTGCTGCTCCATTTCCAGTATTTTGAGCAAAATTAATTAATTTTTGTTTCAAAGATGCATTACAGTGTAATGTAAACATTTTCTGCAATCATACACAATTAGACATTCTGTTCTGCCCCTCAGAAGTAAAGCTCTGAGTTCGTAACCCGTAGTGTAGTGTAAAGTCGTGGATTGCACTGCTAGCTGAATGGAAGAAAACAAGATGTCCGATTGCACAGCAAATCTCTGGGAACATACGATGGAAACTGAAAATTACATCCAGCATTTTATTTTATGACAAGTTACTTACAGTGAGCTAGGCCATTGCTCTGGTGACTCCTAAGTTTACAGTAGATTGAATCCAAAGTATGACGACAAATATTTAATTTGATATCACAGTTAAGTTAAATTTATATGACATTAATGCCATATTTGTGTTCTACCGAAGAGTGCCAAAAAGTTTGCCCCCTGATTGTCTACAAGTTGCCTCTCTATCCGTTGGAGAAGTGAAGGGGGCCCGGGTTCCACGTTGCCAATCGGAGAGCAGTATTCTGATGCCTGCGGGAAGTGCAAGTCCACCTCCTTGCTTACAAATTTGTTTTTAATTTTTGAAAATTAACATTTTCTCAGCTACGCTACAGTTAACATTTTCTTTAATCGTGGTAGGCTAAGCTTCAAGGGCCGTATTCAGAAAGAATTTTAGTCATGGTTTAAAAAATAGTCATGGTTTAAAAAATAGTCATAGTTAGTCATAGTTTAAAACGCTATATTTAGTCACTACCTGTGATTTTCCATATTCAGAAAGCACAATTAGAGGTGACTATTTTAGTATGGGTTTAACTAGTCATGGTTTAAGTTAGTCAAGGCAAGTGTGTAGTTTAAGGTGTGATTAACCTGAATATTTGCCAGGTTTGGAACAAATATGGCTGCGTCTTATCGTTTAATTTATCACAACGTATATTTTCAGCATGGCAATTCGAAAAACGTAAAATAAAACAGCAGAGAATGGCGTTTTCTTAAATTATACCTTTGCAGTTAATTGTATTTACAGAACAACACTAGAAAATGTTTTAATGAATATAAATTATCATGCCTTTTAAGATTTATTTTACTGTATTGTGTGAACATTTTACAATGTTAACACATTTCTAAAACAATTTTAATACATAATTAGGTTGTCTTTTCTGTTATGAACTCTTTTTTTATGCTGCATACTGTATTTTGACGCAAATGCTGTTACGTGTAATTTATAATATTAGCAATTCACACACAACATAACCAAAAATACAATAGCTTATTCAGCAGACGATGGAAAAAGAATACGACGCTTGACTAATCGTCATGGCAACGGGCAGTTTTGCGATGTTGCCAAACCTTTTCATGTCTTGAACTGTGACTAGTTAGTCACTACTGAACATGGTCTTAAGTTATGGTAAATGTGCTTCTGAATACAATATTTTAGTAGTTCTTAGTCTGGTTTAGTCGTAGTCTAGTTAATCTGTACTTAAACCAGATTTAGAACTGGTTTAACTAAATATTTCTGAATACGGCCCCTAGAGTCTTCTATGGTTTCTTGTGTTAGTTATTTTAATCAAGTTCTTGATACTGGATTTCACTGTGTTGAGCATTAATCTATATCCAGCTTAGTACTTTTAGTAATGTAAATAAGTGTAATATTGTTAAGACTTGAAACGTACAGTCTTGTTTTTATCACCCTGGACCTTTATGTCATAGAGTTAATAAATTCCATACATTTTAAAAATTGTAATTAAAATTTGCTCATTATATTTTGTTGAAATTAAGATAATGTGTGGTACTAGGGGAAAAAATTAATGGTAAAAAAATTCAGGCCATTTGCTTATTTTTTTTTGGCCATAAATAGAAGGCACGTGATAGTAAATTGCACTGATATCTACGAAATATTTTCTGAAAAATATGTGCATCTTACACTCCAGTAAACAGAGTGATGTCAGTTTGTTTTAAATGCAGTAAAATCTCTATTATACACTTCATGGTTTCTCCACAGCACCTTCAAAATTGATTTTTAAAATATTTTATGCTGTAAAAACTTAATTTTACAAGTCTTGAGAGTACAACATTGATTTCATTAAAAATAGTTTCATGTTTAGAACGCTGCAACAGCGACTTAGCAGCATTAGGGCCTTAATTTAAAAACTCAGTTTTAAGTGGATTGTGATTTTACTAGGTTTGTGGATAACGTTTGTATTCTTTATCCTACATTATCCATGTTTTTTGACTATCCGAGTTTTTCTTTTCTGTTTACAAAAGATCTCAGGGGTTTAAAATGACAATAGTAAATGTAGTTAGTAAAAAAAATTATCTCAGTTACGTTGACCATACCCAAGTCAATGTGTAGTACTGTATAGTTTAAGAATTCTTGCAAAAGTTATCACATTTTGTTTAAAAGAAGAAAAACATGACAGGGTTGTTAGCTTAGTTTAGAATGTTGTTGTTGTAACTGCATGTTTGTTTTATGTTATGTTATTTGTTAACATCTTTAAAATGTAGGCTCATAATTTCCAGTGTTTGCTGAAGTATATAAACTGACCAATATCACAACTCCAGTTCTTCGAAGTGATGGGAGCCTCACTCTGTTGATAGGTTGTTCCAGATGATTGAAAAATTCAAACATTTGTCCAAGACTTTTTACTGAATTAGTGGAATCACTCCATTACATCTAAGTGAAACTCCAGTGCCTTGCAGAACTTTGTGAACTTCAGCTCTGAAACTTATCAGAAGCCTGCAGTCACAAAACATGCTCAGAAAATTACGGAGGAGAGTTCTCAGCATCCCTTATCAGCTGCTTACACGAACAGAAAAAAAGTTCTTTAGAACAAGAAGGCTAGAGTCCGAAAATGGAAAAAATAATTTTTAGTCATGGGTGTTACCTGCGCACACTAAATTTCCACTTTACATATTGTTACTTCAAAATTTGGGCCTCAGCATTACGGACACATCCGTGCTCTACGGTGCCGCAATGATTTCGACATGTGCAAATTGAGCCGGATGAGGCCGTTAGTCTGCAGGTTTTCTCTGTGATCTTTACCTCTACCCCTATACCCCTATTGAGGCGCTGTTCCATACTCTCGTCATGTTACCTCTTACCAGCGCTTAAGACCTAGATGTTAAGTGCTGGCGAGCAGCTCTTAATGTCTCGTATATTTATAGCTTAAATATTAAATTTAAATTACAAATTCCTGCAAAACATTGGTTTTTATTGATGGTACTTTATACTGTTATGTTACCAGCAATTTGCAATGCAAACATCAAACGACAGTAAATATTCTTCAGATTAACTTATCATTGGCGACATAAAGAAAGAAAAATAATTATAATGTTGGTTTTGCCTATTATGCAATGTTTCGCCACATATCTTTTATGTATTTGTAGAACCACTTCACTTACTCCATCCTCTCATTTCCCTTACACAGTGGTTCTAATTGGTATTTCTGATTGGCAGTTTCTGCTTTTACGTAATGAATGCTTTGTCATTGATGTTCTTAAATTTTTCATTTTCCTCTCATTTGACTTTAATTTTTATGACTTCTCAAGCTTTTCTTGCAGCTAGTTGCTTTTCCAGTTTTATTCTGAATTTGTTTGTTACACCTTGCACATTTCATTCTTATTCAAATGGCTATGAATGTTGAGTACAAGTAAAGTGTTGATTTTATTGTCTGTTACAGTGTTTTTCTGAAAGGAAAATATCATTTTTTGTTTTTGTTATGTTTTTGTTCAGTCCAGATTTAGTCTTCTGTTTCCTAGTGCTTGTATAAATTATTCTTATAATTTTGTACAAACCATTAAGTTTTTAATTAGTAGCAGGTATATTTTTTACAATTGCAAGGTTTGTGTGTTTACTTTTTCGGGGTTGTAATTTATGGATTTCGTTAGAGTTTGTCAGTCCAGGTTGAGAAATTATTAGTTTTGTCATAATATGTGTACATTGTTTATGTAAGTTGTGTTTTTCTGTTATGTAACTTTCATGGTTGGGCAGAATTTGTGCGAAATTGGTACTGGTTTTTACAGCAGGCACTATCAATACACATTTTTTAGTGTTATATATTTTAATAAGTTGTCATTTAAGCTACAAAATTTAGCATTGTTATTGTTAAAGTGGTGTGTGTGTGTCATAAGTAAAGGTGTGTTGTGGCTTTCAGGGTACTTGCTGGAGTTCGATGCAGCAACAGTGGTTCACCAGGGAAGAAGAGCAAACGCTCGCTGGGTCGAGAAAGCAGCCTCGGTCCAGAGGAGGGTAATGACACAGCCGCTAACTCCTCTTCCTTCCTCTCTCAATCATCTGGTGGCTGCGGCGGTGGTGGCAGGGCGGAGGGGCTGGAGGAAAAAAATGATCGCATTTCCAAAGAGAAGCAAAAATTCTTTCGAATTAGTGCATTTTATACGGACCATAAGTTCAAGCGGAAGGGAGTGGCAGCGACGTCGATGCCACCCCAAGTTACTCGCGACAAGGTTTCTGCGGTGAAGCCAGTAAGCGAGGTTTCGAGTGCGAGTGAGGTGGTTGAGGGAAGCAAGGACGATAATAGTAGTAGTAGCAGCAGCAGCGATGGTAGCAGCAGTGGCGAAAATAGCAGCAGTGGTGACAGTAGTGGGGATGACAGCAGTGTGAGCAGTGATGATAGTAGTTCGAGTAGTAGCTATGATTCCGAGAAAGACGATGAACGAGAGAGAAAAAATACGTATAGGACTTCGGTTGTTCCTAAAGCGTTTTTGGCGCAGCAGAAGGAAGTAGTAGGGGTTAGTCCCTCGAAAGCAAAAGTTAGTTCTATTTTCCAACTGCCTTCAAGTTCGTACAAAGACTTTGCAGGAGCAACACAAACAATTTCGCTCTTGTCTGCTTCCTCAACAGCCAACACAAATTCAGGAGAATCTCCGTGGGGGTTTGCTGCAGCGGCAGCAGCAGCGGCAGCTAAAAGTAAAGTTGAAGCAACTGTAAGTCCTTTGGCTGATCAAGATCCATTAAGAAAAGATAACAGTGGGACCAAAAGTATTGTAAATGAGGTTACAAATAGTGAGACGTCATGCCTGAAAAGTAATCTTGGTGAGTCTCGAACGGAAAGTAGCATAAATGGCACCATCCAAGCTAACTCTTCTCCTGCAACTGGAGGTTTTAAGACCCAGCCTGGCTTTGGTCAGTTAAAGGGATTGTTTGATGGTTTGAGCCATCTTTTTGCAGCACCTACACATAACAGGACACGTACCGGAGTAATTAGTTACAATCTCAACAGGAGGAAGAAGCAACCTCATCCTAAAAGAATTCATCTACAACTTTCTTCGAAAAAAGTTGCTGTTGACCAGCAAACCGCTCCAAAAAAGATGTTACTTGAGCAGCAGTCAGTCCTTCCAAAGAAAAGCTCATTAGAAATGAGACATATACATTCAAAAAAGGAAACATCTGAACTGCAACATTCACATGCAAAGAAAGTTATGGTTGATCAGCAGCAAGTCATCTCAAAGAAGGCATCTCTTGGGCAGCAGCAACAGCAGCAAACTTCCACAAAAAATGTATTTGATCAGTCAGTACTTTCAAAAAAGGCTGAACAGGAGCAACATCAACTACCTGCGAAGAGAGCTGTAAACGAGCAGCAGCAAATCTCATCAAAGACAGTAGCAGCTAAGCAGCAAGCAGCACCATCAAAGAAGGTTTTAGTTGAACAACAGCCCCTACTAAAGAAAGGTGCAGTTCAACAGCAGCAAACACCTATAAAAAAGGTTGCATTTCAGCTAGAAACAACTTCAAAGAAGATAGATGAACAGCAGCAGCAATCGCCCTCAAGGAAGATTGCATCTGAACAACAACATACACTTCCAAAGAAAATTACATCAGAACAGCAACGGGCATCATCAAAAAACATTACGACTGAACATCCTGCAACTTCTAAAAAAGTAGCAGCTGAGTTGCAGGTACCTTCAAAAATTGCAGTTGAACAACAAGCACCTTCAAATAAGGTTGTGACTGAACAGCAAGCACTTTCAAGGAAGGTTATGACTGATCCACAAGTACCTTCAAGGAAGGTTGCAGCTGAGCGACAAGCACTTTCAAAGAAAGTTATATCTGAACAAACACCTTCAAAGAAGGTTGCAGCTGAGCAAGTAGTTTCCAAGAAAGTTTCATCTGAACAAGTATCTTCAAAGAAGGCTATGGCTGAACAAGTAGTGGCAAAAAAGGCTGTGGCTGAGCAAGTAGCTTCAAAGAAGGTTGCATCTGAGTTACAAATAGCTTCAAAGAAGGTGGCAGCTGAACAAGTATCATCAAAGAAGATTGCAGCTGAGCAAGTATCTTCAAAGAAGGTTGCAACTGAACAACAGATACCTTCTAAGAAGGTTTCAGCTCAGCAGGTACCTTCAAAGAAGGTTGCTGCTGAGCAAGTGTCTTCAAAGAAGGTTTCTGCTGAGCAAGTGTCTTCAAAGAGGGTCACGGCTGAGCAAGTGTCTTCAAAGAGGGTCACGGCTGAGCAAGTGTCCTCAAAGAAGGTTACAGCTGAACAAGTGCCATCAAAAAAGGTTGTAGCTGAGCAATCATCAAAGAAGGTTTCAGCTGAGCTACAAGTACCTTTAAAGAAGGTTGCTGCTGATGTACAAGTACCTTCAAAGAATGTAACAACAGTAGATCAGCCACAGGCTTCATCAAAGAAGATAGTTGCTGAGCAGCCTAACAGTACAAGAAAAAGTCAAGTGGAACAGCTAAATCATCGCAAGAGGGTTTTGTTTGAGAATGAAACACAACTACCTGAGCTGCCAATTGAACAGTATTCTCAGCTCAAAAAATTCAAGGCCGAACAGAATCACCATCTCCAGAAGAAAATTTCATTTGTTCAAAATCATCAACCAAAGATTTTACAGTCTGAACAACAACATATTGAACCAAAGAAGCTACAACCAGAATTACAAGCTCAACCAAAGAAAATACATCTTAGTCATGAAAGGAAAATGGACAATGAACAGCAGGTCTTACTGAAAAGGATGGAGACTGAGCATTTGCCAGTAACAAAGAAAGTTGATGTTGAACAGCATTGTGCCCTGCAGAGGGTGAAAGATCACTATAGTCATCAAAAAAAGACACTCCTTGAAGATAACAGTGATGACGAAATTTTAGAGACTGTGACAACAGGTACATGCAGTATTTTAAAGAGTATAACGACAGCATCTTTCTTGCGCTCACCTGGGGGGGACGTCAGCTCTTGCTCTAAGCATGTTGAGTCATTGCCTAAAGCTCACAGTTGGACCTATAGGCAAACCTCTGCAGTTGCGAGGAAAAGTGGCATTCAGGAGCACATGACACCTTCACGTCTCGTGAAGACGGCAGTGAGCAGCAAGCAGCTGGAGCTGGAACGTAGACTGTGGTTCAAGGGTGATTCTTACTACGGCTCAACTTTGGGCAAACTAAGCTATGATATGATGCGGCGCTCGCTGCCGCAGCCGTTCCTCTCTCTAGAAACGGCATCAGGGGTTGATGAATGTGGAGCCAGAAAGCGATACCTCACTGCTGAAGCCACTCAGACTCACCACCACCACCACCATCACCACCACCATCACCATCACCACCATCACCACCGCTTCCACCACCAACACCAACACCCACCTCCAGTGCCAGTGCCACCCACATCCAACTCCATCGTGCCGACATATTTTCAGAAGGGTAAGAACCCCCACCTACTTCCTTTGCGGGTTGTTTAGTTCCCGGCTTCTTCTCTACCTAGCCCTTCCCTCTGCCTCCTGACTGACTTGCTTGCCGACCCGCTCGGTGCCCGCGCAAGTCGAGGTGCTGTTCGTACCTCCTCGACTGGCGAAGTGCCGGGCGGGGGGAGGGTTCCTGGTGTCTGGAGTGGCTGTGAGTGCTGTTAGTGCATATCTCCCTAGCATGCTCTGGTGCGTGGTGGCAGCAGTGTTTCTCTTCACTTCCTTCGCCACTGGCTGGGCCCTCAGTTGGACGATGCTGTAGGTCGCGAAGGTGGTCGGTGTAGTGTACCCGGTGCGTTCCTTAATGTCTTTCTTCAGGTTTTCTACTTACAACTTTGTTTGGCAGACATATTCTGTAAATATGGACCAACATCTACTTGAGTGTGCTGGTCCTTTGAAGTTTTTCGTGGTCTGCTCGCTGCACCCATTAATTTGCTCCACCGCCAGCTCCAGAAATTTGGGAATGCTTACAACTTCAATTCTTTCCGATTACTACTTTGATAACATGCTTTCTCTGTATGGTGCTTGTGTGTATGTGAGCAGAATGATGTGGTCTTCCAATTTTTTTATTTGCTTGATGTTTTTGTTATGCCTTAGTAACGTGTTTATTTTTTTTTTTAACGTAGACAACTCTTTTGCTTTAAACTTGCACTTTAATTTTTGCATGTAGTATAGTTTCATGTTTTGCTAACTATCATGAACTACAGTTTGGCATTAACAAATTATTCAAAAACTTTAAATCTCGGTGCTTAGTAGTTTTATCTCGAGTGCATATTTTTGTAAAGGTGAAATTGTAGATTTGCTGCAACAGCTGACTGGAGACTTGGCTTGCTGAAGCAGATTAATGCAGGTCTGAGATAGACCTCGCTGGACCAATTGTGGTTAGCAATCCACATGAACCTGGAAATCTGCCCAAGTTGTCATGCATGCTTGTTAGTGAAAGTGTCGCCTGATGCAGCTAATCTGCTGAGCATCAAAATTTTTAATTAGTAAATATTGATTTTGTTATGCTACCGTAAATTTCCGGAACTGTTTTGACCCGGACTCTGTCAAAATTTTGTAGGTTACATTCCAGTGCTTCTCATGCAGTAGTTCTTCAGTTTTGGTGTCTCAGTGCTTTTCATTAATGGAAGTACGTGGGCATGCAATCGTGACTGGTTGACAAGTGATGCAGTACTTCAATTTATTCAACCCGCCTCCTTTATGTATATGTATTATTTTTGTTTAGTCTGTCTCGTGTATGAAATGTCAAGCAGGTGTATTTTATCCATCCTGGCACTGGATTTCCTTCCTTACTTACACCAACAAGTCTCATTATCTCTTGTAACATTTATGTGTTCGGTAATGTTTCAGTCATTAGTTGTTGACGTCTTGGAACATGTGGTAGAGTGTAGAAGTTTATTTTTATGCTCGTTGAGCTACCGGCATTGCCCGTGGCTTCCAACAGGTACAAGTACTGAGACATACAAGAGAAATTATGGCTTTCTTCTTTTTGCACATGAAGTATTGTTACAGTGGCAGTTTTCTCACGGTGCTCTTCTCCGTTGTTGCAGGCGATCACGTGGGGAAGTGCCTGCCCCCTGGTGTTTCTCAGAAGGATGTTGACCTTTTCAACAAAGCAAGGGACAAAGCAAATTTTGTAAGTACTGTAATACTTTTCTAGTACTGTGCTGACTGTCTTAATGGAACTATGCATGTTAGCTTGATTGTCTTGTATTTACTTTTGTTTCAATATTTTACAGTGTTTTGAAACAGTAGAAACTTGAACTTAGTAAATTAAAGAAATTCATCAGTTAACAATAACATTGTTGTGTGTGCCCATTTCAAATTGTGGGTTCAGCAAAACAGTGTTATAACACACCTGCTTATAACATATTTTCCTGCATATAGAACTATTATTTCACGGTCTCACAATTTTCTGTGCAGTATGTTTTCATACCCTGCATAACAATACTAATATTTTTTTGCATTGTACATATAACCTGACGTTTAGTTTAGTATTCAACTTATGGTCACAACTCGGACATAGTGTTTCTTAACAGTAAAATTTCATGCACGTTAAGTAAATAAGTGCCTACTGACCAACATAGGAAACTGTTTATTTTCAAGAGAATTGAGTATTGTAATAGTGGTGTTGATGATCCTGATGACCATAGTTATGAACTTACAGTAGATTAAAAACCTTTTCTCAATACTTGTATTGTAGAATGGTTTTTTTTTTAAACTACAGTACTTAGTCACATAAATTGCACAACTGTTTCATGTACAGTAACTCAAGACTGACTACACTGTTGTTGTGGTAGTATCACCAAGGATGTTATTTAAAGGGGCCAGGGGGAAGGGGCAAATGCCTAGATTTAGAATTTTATATGAACTTATAAAATATATTTTTTATGTTTGATTATTTAAACAATGCTACCTTAAGTACATATAACTGAAGTTTTATTATTAAAGTTTCTAATTTATACATGCTTAATTAATACGAACGATGCAACAAGGTAACTGTCGCCGAAAAAAATCTTGCCCCCCTCCTCACCAAGGAAATCTTGAAATGATGCTGCTGAGTATCGCCGAATATACAAGGACGTCAGAAGTGAATTTCGTCGACTTTTCGTGAACTCTGACGTCTTGTTGTTAGTCACACACATTGTTCTGTGTATATATCATGGCTTGCACATGCCTGGCTAAAGTCTGTTTTTCTGTAATATTGTTGATTTTTGGTGACTTTGTGTAGAATTTCCAAATGTTTTAAGCTCTTGTCCTTGAAAGCTTGATAAAAGAAAGCCTTGCTCCTGTTGTTTGGCATTTACCTAATTGTTTGAACAATCCAAGTTAAAAAGAGGATTTTTTCCTTATTTCCATATTTTCCAGCAATGTACATAAGTTGTTTTCATTATTTTTTTTCTAAGGTAACATTTGTAGCTTTAATTTGATCCCTGTCGGGCAGGCTGCAATTAAATACAGCGAATAATTCAAGTTTGTGGTTACATATCTCACGCAGATTTGTGTATTACAGTTGTAAGTACATATTGCCATTTTTATTATTTAAATTACAAACTGTTGCAACTGTGTTTTGAAAACAAAAAATTTATTTAATAGCACAGGAAAATATATTACCTAATATGTAATGTTTACATCAGAATGCAGTTAGAAAATGGACGTCACTTGCCTCAGTTTGGCGACATCAAAGGCACCGACACACTGGTTGGCATCCAGTGTCCTTGTTTACTATGTGGCAGTACGGTATATCAAAATATTATTTAAAAGTAATTGAAAATTAAATTTTTCTGGAATTCTCCTGTTGCTTATTTACAGCAGGTAAGAGCACAAGTACTCATGTTTTAGTACTTGGCAGATAAACACACAAATAGGATGACACATAATTGCGGAAGTGCGTATCGCGACGTTTAGCTCCTTAGAGCAGCTTCCTCGGACGAAGAGACATGGCTGACTGTGGTGTGGTTGCCGATACACCGATGCTGATGCACCTAGCGGCCAATGGTCGAACTGATGTGAGGCGGGAGATTCAAAAGCGTCAAGTAGAAGAGGATAATGACGATGTGCGGGTACAGTGGTTGTGGGAAGCTGAATGACTGGGGGTGTTATCTTATATTGAGACCTGGTGTTTGCCAGGATTTAGTGATATATTTTCCTAGATGTCGAGTTGGCACTACACAATGGCATCATTCACACCTCAGTACACACAAAACCAACAAACAACCTCCAATACCTTCATTTCAACATTTGTCATCCATACCATGCCAAAAAGTCACTACCTTACAGCCTTGCCATCAGAGCCAATCGCATATGTTCAACTCGCAATGACCTTAACAAACAGTGCCAACAAATAGCCAAAGCTTTCACAGACAGAGGCTACCCTGAACCTCTGATCCAAAAACAGATCCAATGAGCCACCTCCAATACCAGCAACACTACCAAAGCTAAAAATATAGAAATCCCCCTGGTGGTACCATATCATGAAGGCCTAGGCAAACTCCGACCCATTCTCAACACAGGCTACAAAATCTTGTCCTCCTCACCACAAACCCAACATCTTCTTTCAAAACCACCCAGGCTAGTTTTCAGACGACCGCCCAACCTCCGCAACAAACTAGTACGTCCCAAACTCCCACCTTCTACAGCTACCAACACTTATACCAATCTCAAAGGTTCTCATCCCTGCAGTAGCTCACATTGTGGCACCTGCGTCATCCATCAGCCCTCTACATCATTCAAAAGCAGGCAAACCAACCACATTTACCCCATCCAAGGCAGTTACAATTGTGCTACCAAGAACTTGATCTATCTGCTACAGTGTTCACACTGTGATGCTGAATATATTGGCCTCACCACCAACACTCTGAGACAGAGAATGAATGGTCACAGAGCAGACACCAGACAAGTCATACCAGGTAAAGACACCAAACCACAGGATAAACCTGTTGCTGCCCATGCAGCCCATCATAATAAGGACTTTGACTCTTGTTACAGCACTAGAGTGGTGAGGACCCTGCCACCTACATGCAATAGCTCTGAACTCAGACGATGGGAACTAGCTCATCAATATATCACTAAATCCAGGCAACCACCAGGTCACAATATAAGATAACATCCCCAGTCATTCAGCTTCCCACAACCACTGTACCCGTACATCATCATTATCCTCTTCTACTTGACGCTTTTGAATCTTCCGCTTCACATCCGTTCAACCATTGGCCGCTAGGTGCATCAGCATCGGTGCATCGGCAACCACACCACAGTCAGCCATGTCTCATCGCCCCAGGAAGCTGTTCTAAGCAGCGAAACGTCGCGATACACGCTTCCGCGATTATGTGTCGTCCTATTTGTGTGTGTGTCTGTCAAGTACTAAAACGTGAGTACTTGTGCTCCTGTCTTTTGTACATACTGATAGCCTAGGGGCCTCTTACTTTGTTTTACATTATTTACAGAAGGTTTTATTTTTTATGTCACCGTAGAGAAATGTTATTCATCGAGGAAGATAGTTCTCCAAAATTGTGAATCTGGACCCACATATTATAAAATTTTTGAATCCTCTCTTAAAAATTTTTATACATTAGATATTAAAAACCTAATTTTTCAATTAATAACATTATTAAATTAATAGCACTTTTAAATTAATATAATTTTGCTAGTTTTCCATTAACCACGTGTATTTTGGGCACACTGGCATTGGTAATTGAAATTGGCTGTAGATCAGACTGTAATAGAGTACCCTAGGTTTGTAGATTACGATACTGCTGCTAAAAGTATAAACCTACAAAAATGATTCAGGAAGTTTGTTGATTTTTTGTGTCATATAGTTTGCTGGATGAAATTGATAATTTGCTGTTGTAGTCTGTGTTATGTAAGTGTTCCATATTTTGACAGTTCATTTCTGAGAAACGTGTCTGTACACAGGTTTGCGGAGACCGTGCTTTTCCAGGAAGCCAGGTAGGTTTAAAGTTACAAACAATGGAACTGTTGGACACAGTTCTCAGAAGAGAACTGTCAAAATAGGGACAAGTTACATGAAACAGACTTTATTAGACACACAGACAAAGTAACAAAGAAGAAATAGAGAAAAGTTAATATTGCGGAACTATATTTTCACTTGCCAAGAGACCTGAAAAAATAGTTTTGAAATGCAGGAAAGTGTAAAAAGAGGGAAATTTCTATTGTAACATCAACAAATGAGACCTCATATAATAAATGTGACATGTAGGAAAGCGTAAAATTGAGGGATGTGAAAAAAACTGTCCATTGTATTTGTATCAAAAGTGATTTGTAGCTATGCATTAGTTTTTCTGCTCAAAACCAATAATTGGGAGGAAGGGGCCCTTTATACAGTAGTTTCATGTCATTTGGAAAGTTCTGTTAATTTTTCCCCAAGAGAATTAAGTGATTTTATGCATGCTTAATTACATAATTTATTAGGTTACAGTGGGAATTATTTTAGTTTTTTTTTTTTTTTTTTTTTTGTCAGTGAAGTAGTGTGATGCTTGATGCAATATGATGTACTGTATGCTTTTGTGTCGCTGAAAATAAATTAGAAGTTATGAGCTGCAAAGATAGTTAAAATGGAGATAGGTTCTTGGAAATAATTAATTAATAAAAATAAATATAAAATAAAGTGGATGGAGGGAGGGTGGGGTGGATGGATTAATTGAGGGGATTGATGGAATGATGGATACATGCATGAATGGCTGGATCGATGGAGGGAGGGATGGATGGATTGTTGGTTGGATGGATTGATTGATGGATGGAGGGGTAGGTGGATGGGATGGATTGATTGATGGAAGGAGGGATGGTTAGATGGAGGGAGAGATGGATTGATGGAGGGAGGGAATGAGGCAAGATGGGGATGGATTGATGGAGCTCCCAAAAAACATATGTTTATGGTAATTGTTGAAAATATAGTTTAAAGGAAACAGATACATTTTGTTAGAACTGCTAGTAATGGAACAAATTGGTTTAGCGTAATTTAGGAGTCAGAATAATCTGAAAATTATAAATATGTAGTTAAATGTAAACTAACCTTTTTCTCTATCTGTTTTTTCTTTGAATTAATATTAAATGCAAAAATGTATGCTGACCTTATGATTGAATGTCTCATTTTGGCACTATTTGTAATACAGTTGTAACTTTTTCAATTGTTAAGTAAATGGTGTGTGTTTCATGTTAATTGTTTTGAGGCCTGTTTATGGACCACTTATCCTGTTGCAGTATTTAACTGTAGTTGGGCACTAGAAGAGTAAAGATTGGTTTAACTTCTTAGGCTAGAATTTACCTCTTGACAAGCCCTTTAGGGAATTGAGTTTTGTGAGGCAGTTTCCATAATTTTTATTTTTAAGTTGCTTTTCATTCTTGTGACTTTTTGCTAGGTTTATTACACAAAAATCATGTCCACAATTAGTGTATTGGTGCGTGATATGTTCATACTTTATTATTATTATTCCACGTTACCATTGAGAAACCCGATTTAGATCTTCCTTAATATTGCAGGAAAATAATTACTGTATCATAATGATTTATTTCATAGCTAACAGTGTCACTTCTGTTATACATTTTCTTTTACTAGGGTACAATTTTGAAATTATTTGTGAAGTCATGTTAGCTGATGGGGACGATCACATCTCACATTAGGTAACAACCTCCTCGTTCATCAAAAATGCCGTTGTATACTTTGAACACATGCCTACTAATACTTACTGATTTTTAGTCTGAACCAACGTAGAATGTTCCAGCAATGACACTAGCATGTGGACACACATATTTGCAGCTATGTTCTTAAGACAAACCATGTCTGACAGTATGTAACAGTACCTTTTTAGTCAGAATACATGAAAAATGTGTGTATGTTTGAGAGGTTTTAGGTAAGATTGTTAACTGCATGTAGAACTTGTACTAAATGGTTTTAAGGAGATGCCAGTGATCACTCAGTCTGCGGAGACAATTCTCACACCTGGATCCATTGTTTCCCCAACAACTGCAGCTTGCCAGCAACGCTGCCCTGGCGCAATTGAGTTTGGAAAATATGAAATCCAGACGTGGTATTCATCCCCATACCCGCAGGAGTATGCCAGGTGAGTATCTACCTTAATTTCCTTTGTTCATTGTTGTTGATTGTATTACAGTCTGTATTGTTGTTCTGTTATGTTTTTGTGATTCGTTAGTGATGCTGGGTTTTGTGGGTGAGGTTGGGTTTTGCTGGTGGTGCTGGGTTTCGTTGGTGGTGCTGGATTTCGCTGGTGGTGCTGGGTTTCGCTGGTGGTGCTGGGTTTCGCTGGTGGTGCTGGGTTTCGCTGGTGGTGCTGGGTTTCGCTGGTGGTGCTGGGTTTTGCTGGTGGTGCTGGGTTTTGCTGGTGGTGCTGGGTTTTGCTGGTGGTGCTGGGTTTCGCTGGTGGTGCTGGGTTTCACTGGTGCTGGGATTTGCTGGTGGTGCTGGGATTCGCTGGTGGTGCTGGGTTCTGTTGGTTGTGTTGGTTTTTTACAGTGTGGGTTTTTGTTAGTATTGTTTTTGGGCTCTGGTGGTGCTGGTGTTGGAAAGTTTTGGTGCTGCTGTTGGACACACTTTTGCTGCTGTTGTCAGACTCTTCACGTGCTGTCTGTCATTGGACTCTTTGGGCGCTGTCGCCGGCCTCTTTAGGTGCTGTCGCAGGCCTCTTTAGGGGCTTTCGCCGGCCTCTTTAGGGGCTGTCACCGGCCTCTTTAGGGGCTGTCGCCGGCCTCTTTAGGGGCTGTCGCCGGCCTCTTTAGGGGCTGTCGCCGGCCTCTTTAGGGGCTGTCGCCGGCCTCTTTAGGTGCTGTCGCTGGCCTCTTTACTTAGGTGCTGTCGCCGGCCACTTTAGGTCTCTTTTGGTGCTGTCGTCACACTCTGTTGGTGTTGTCGTCACGCTCTGTTGGTGTTGTTGTCAGGCTCTGTTGATGTTGTTGTCAGGCTCTGTTGATGTTGTCATCAGGCTCTGTTGGTGTTGTCGTCAGGCTCTCTTGGTGTTGTCGTCTGACTCTCTTGGTGTTGTCGTCTGACTCTTGGTGGTGTCGTCTGACTCTTGGTGGTGTCGTCTGACTCTTGGTGGTGTCGTCTGACTCTTGGTGGTGTCGTCTGACTCTCTTGGTGGTGTCGTCTGACTCTCTTGGTGGTGTCGTGGGGCTCTTCTGGTGTTGGTGTATTGCTAGTTTTATAATAAGTTATGAATTGAATGGTTGATTTTGACTGTTTTGCTGCAGCATTCGACATAGTTAAATATACAAAATAATGTTAAACTGCGACATGTGACTTTAGTTTAACACCGAATTAAAAGACTCTGTAAACACTACGGTACGTGGTTTTCTCTCTTGAAATCAACAAAAAATTATCCATTTACAAAAAATCTTATTAAAAAAAATTACGCTATCGTGGCATAGTTAAAATTTTTTATCCCACAGCAAAAGAGTTAAATATTAAAAGTCTCGTAGGAAAGTATAATACAATATTTACGTATTCAAAACACAGCATCTACCGATTACATACAGTTTGTATATACAGTAGTTTAAAACTGGGAGTGGCAGAGCAGAATTTTCATTCTCAGCTGAATAAAATGTGTCAAGAAGATTCAAATTTTTTTTTGGTAACTCTGCAGGTTTTATAATTACCCAGAAAACTTTTGTAATTCATTATTTTGTGTATGTTATATTTTTGTGTAGTAACTTGTTGGTTTTGATGCATGTGGACATGCTGATGCATTGTCTTTGTGCAGGTTACCAAAGTTGTTCCTGTGCGAGTTCTGCCTCAAATACACCAAAAGCAAATCTATCTTGGAGCGACATCAGGAGAAGTGTACATGGAGGTACCCGCCTGCTACAGAGATTTATAGGCACGAAGATCTCTCTGTGTTTGAGGTTAGTAGCCAGCAGGCACAGCTTATCGCCTGGATTATTTATATTTATCCATGTTTAATAATTTGTTTGTGGTGTCCTTTTCAGTTAAGTCATAAGCACTTTAAATATTGTTTGCAAATTGATTTCTTAAATGCATTTCTTAATTAATCTCTTAAAATGTCTTAATAGTATGGGTGTGCAGGCAAATTTACCGTTCGGGAAAAATTCTGGCGAGAAAAATTTTCTCACTGGGGGAATGAGAAAAAAAGGGAAAATTTTTTAAATGTCACAATTCCAAAAATACCGTATTTACTCGATTGTAGGCCGACACCGAATGTAAGCCAACCCCTAACTTTCAAAACATTGGGAAAAAAAATTAAAATATGACACCAATTATAAGCCGAATTTTGAAGGTCCCGCGCACTGAATGATAATGGCAGAGTTTTACGGCCCTTTAACCTCTCAGGTCTTCAGAGCCGATGATGATTTTTCTACTCGTCGTTTGACGCGAAGTACGGTAGGTAAACAAGTGGGCATCAGGCGGGCGAGACACGTCATGCAAGATGCGAGGAATGCTGGCTTGGCCCGGCTCGGCACGGCTCGGCGCTGTAGTTCGACACGACACTCGGCACGTCCTGGCCTGGTGCAGTAGGCAGACTGGCAGGGCAGCCGGCCGGCAAAGCGTAAGGAAGCTGTAGCCGTACGAGCTCCCAAACATTTTGTTTTTTTAGAAATAATGTGCTGGTGGTAGATAGGTAAATACGGAATTAGACCTTTAATGGAACCGTGAATTTATTATGTGAATGAGCTGGCATAAAAAATTACGTTGGTACCGGATATTAGATTAAACGTTTCCTCGGTATATTTGCTTATTATTTTTAAACCCTGCTGTATATTGTCTTCTCTTCATTTTGAAACTTAGCAACCACGTATTACGTAAGTAGGTACAAGCAGCAAATACAGTGGTAGCGGACCGGCGTGTACTGCAGGACGCCTTGTGACTACACACTGCCAGATCGGCACGCTCGCTCCAGTCCAGCCCAAGGGCCGGCCGGCACGGTGACGTCATCTGTCGGCCGGCAGTGATATTGCTAGAGATCACACTTCTAGTAAAAACTGCACATTTTTATGTATTAGGTTCACGTTTACGTCCTGTCAGTACTGATGAAAGTGTACGGCCTATTTTATAAACGTATTTATTTATTTTTGGTCGAAACTGTATGTAAAATGGTTGAAGCCGATTGTAAGCCGAGTCGGGATTTTTGATGGTCCAAAACGGTAAAAAAGGTCGGCTTACAATCGAGTAAATACGGTAATACAATTACGTTTAGATTTTCACATAGCAACTTTCTAATATCATTTAATTAAGAATATATGGGTTAAAAACATGTATAATTATAACCTTGTTAAAAACACCAACAATGTATCTGTTATGATTTTGACTCATTAAAACTAATGTTTTTAAAACAACTTTTGGTTTTCATGTAAAATCACTAATTCTTCCACATGCTGCGTTGTCCATTTAAAAGAAACAATACTGAAGTTCGCAAAATTCTATTATGCAACCAAGGAAGAATGACGCAATAAAAAATTTGTCAAATAATAAAATTTTAGTCGTTTACCATAACCGTTGCTACAAAATTAATGTTTACGAGTTGCGACAGTGATCTTAGCTTGCATTGAAGCATTACTGATTAGTAGAGTCGATAGTTTCGTATTGTAACGTGACGATGATGAACTGCCGATTAGTAGGTTCGTTACTATCAATATGCGACAAAATGGCTGCTGCCGCTAGCTGTTCTTTTTTGTTGTTGTTGAAGAGGTTACATCGTTGCCGTCATGTTTGTTTAGGAGGGTAAAAGAAGTGTGTGAAAGGTAATGTGATGGTACTGTCTGCCCATCACGCTTGTGTCGCAAAATATATATACACTAGACCCCCGATTTTACGAATACTCACGGTTCCTCTCATCGCATTCGTAAAATCGCTACCTTCGTAAATTCGATAGCGGCTTATTTTTGCCCCCCCCCCCCTACTCGTTATCCGAAAATTTTAAAATTGCATTTTTTTTTGCAAAGTGTCTCTAGGCCCAGACTTCCGTAGCGTTTTGCGGGAAATTAATTAACGTAATAATGTAAACATAAATTGATATCAGTAGCCAGACGTCACACTGTTCAGCGGTACATATGACCGACCCTTGTCCCCAAAAAATGAGAAAATCGAGATTCCCGAATGTCTTCTCTCAAGCGAATAGCCCGACTCCCGTAGCATTTAACGGAAAAATAAAGAAAGTGATAGTTTAAATATAAATTTATAACAATAGTCAGACGTCTTACGATCAAAAGAACACCGCTAAACAATAGATATGATCGACCTTCGTCCTAAAAAAAAGAGAAAACCGAGCTGTCGAGTGCCTTCTCACGAGCGAATAGCCCGATTTGCATAGCGTTTAATGGAAAAAAAAGTAGGCATTCCTTACTAGTAAAATGCCCCTGTAAATTATTCACCAAAGAAAGAAGGAATAGGCGGATGTATTTATTCATTGCGCAGTTTTATATAACTTAACGTAAAAACATTCCCTCGACGTTGTTGATGAATTGTACGAGAACGTAGTAGCGTGCAGAGTGGACAGATAGCGCAACTGTACGAACGTTCACAAGATGGCCGATAGATAGCGGCACCGTAGCATATACCGACGTTGTTCCAAAAACGCCATTTTGTGACGTTCTTACCTAAAATCGTTGAGAATTACATGTATAAGTGAATGAAAATAATCACTTTCACAGTCAGTATATGCGGTAAAAATAAATTAGGAGTTCCGGGATTACGTAATACACGAACGTCTATTTATTTTCCAAGTTCTACATACCCGGAGACAAATGTTTGTTCGCTTGGAGAACAGGTAGCGCTATTATCGTGCACACTTGTGAAACACACGTTTTACGACACGCAGTAACGCATTGCTTAAGCAAATTATGCGCCAAGTTAATTGCTTTAAGTACGTATGGTGTTAACGCAATTAAGAAAAATATCACGCTATTATTTATAGAGTTCGTGTAAAAAAGTAAACTCATTCGGTGCGAGACGAGAGAGATATGACGTCGTGAAACAGCCTAGAAGGAGGCTGTACTATAGTTAAATGAGCATATGCGCATGCGCTGGACCTTTGTGTCTATAGTACGACCCAACGAGCATAAACCCTACGACCTCAATATAGATCCTAATACGTCGTAGTTGACGGAGACAGGCCGGCCGGCTTGGCACAGGCGCCGCCGCCGCCGCGCGGTTTTCAAACTGTCGCTGCCGCATTTTTTAATGGATTTTCGCTATTTTTGTTTTATTTTTAATATTGTAACTTACCAAGTAATAACTGCAACTCTACAATTCATATTTTAATGCCGTGAATTAGATACAGTATGTTTTATTCATTGTCAACATAATTCCGTACAATTTTTTTGTCATCTAATTTTATTATTTTTTGAGGGTTCCTGAGATTGTATTCGTAGAATCGCTACCTTCGTTAAATCCAGGGTTCTTAAAATCGGGGGTTTAGTGTATGATGCCCCACTCGGCCCCACCTCGCGGTGAGCTACCGAATGTGATTGGGACACACACCCAGCTCCACGTAGCTCACGACTGAACACCAGTCGGTATGAAACACACTCTAATTTCTCAGGGAAAATAGTGGGTTCGAACCCTGAATGAATAAAGAGATGCGTGCTACGGAACAGAAACTTGATTTTATTAAGCCTTTTTGCACACGGTAGATAGCATCACAGCGCGCGTGGCAGTCAGTAAATCGGCAAAGAAAAACA
>PNEQ01000570.1:36686-47506 GCA_003012365.1 Medauroidea extradentata | reverse complement strand
AAAAAAAAAATTGAAATTACAGTATGATAAGAGGCCAAGTAAGTGCTACGTGCCAGTGCACGTCACACAAGCATACTTGTATGGCACTGTACTATAGCTACATTGCAGCAGGTGTTCTTCGAGGGAAGTGTGAAATGCTGGCGGGACACTGTGGTTAACGGACTTTAGTTGCAAAGGCACTGAAATTCAACGTGGCAGCTTTATGTACATCCTGAAACTATGCTCCGGTTTTTCTTGCAGACAAAAGTGGATGGAAAGTGCCAAGATGACAGGATGGATCAGTGGTATATTCAGCAAGGACTTTACTATCCTCCCTGATATATAACCCTGACAAATACAGTATCTGAATGACAGTAGGAGTAAGAACAGCAAACATACAGACCCATGTTAGAATTACAAGAACATACCTGACGTACAAAAACAGGATGGTGATTGCTTAGGTTGGTATGGTAAGATATCAGTCTCACTAGGTTCATAACATTTTTCACAGTTTAAAGCAGTTGCCTAACATGGAGCTATTTCCTGAAGTTGATAGCAAGAGGCATGAGCGTGATAAGAGTGACATTGGTACTTGCACCAAGTACCATATAGCCTTTACTGACGTGTAGGCCACTGATTTTTCAGAGAGACTTCCAGCACTGAATCTTGTAGTTTTATAAATTTACAAAAATATACATGTACCTGCCTGGCTAAAGTTTTTCAGCTTAGTGATTTTTTCATTTCAACAACCACATTTTCTGGTCACATCTAAAGATCCAAACAGACATTAACCACTCAGATTATTGAGTCTTTCAAATTAAGGAGAGTTTTTTACATCATTTTGAGTCATTAAATCGAAAGGTTACTGTATGTTAGTATATAAATTCCATTTAAAAAAACTAGCTAACAAAGTGGAATATATACCTCTACCATTATTTTGTTTGTATTCATTCATAACATTCTGGGATACAGCTGTCGTATGTTGGAGGGTTTCAAAAAATATTTATAGGATATATGAAGTTTTGAAATGCGTAGTTGTTCCAATATAACACTTTGTCAATAAACATTGATTTTAAAAACTTGATAGTAGATAAATTCCAAGAATGTGACCACTTAAAGGGAATACTGTCCATCAGTAACAATATGCCTGAAGTGTGCTGATGTAGAACTGTGATTGAGATCAGCGGAAATCATCGACCATATCACAGTTTGAGATTTGAAAGAACAGTTTCCACTCTGCTTCATTTTATAGTTACATTGGCTACACAGGCAGTGTAGTGATACACACAATCATAAGGAAATATTAAAGAACTTTGTTGAGAGTTTTGTTTGATGGAAGAAAGTGCATTACAGTGTTAAACTACTCTCTCTTTGTGACATTAGTTTTGGTTTCTCAAGTAGCTGCAGGTGTAATCCAGAAGGGTTTACTGTAATTTCTTAATAATATGTGGGATGCAATAATTTTTACCAGTAACTTACTAATTTTCATTTTAAATTATAAGTATAACATGATTTAGTAGCATGTGTGGAAGTTAGTGTACATATCCATATTTTGTTCACAGCCTACATAGATGTACTGGAGCGCGTCCTCAAGTTCCCTTCTTCTGTAAATCTGTATATGTTTCATGGCGGCACGACTTTTGGCTTCATGAATGGGGCCAATCCATCTAGCACACCGCCAACACTCAGGCCAATTGTTACCAGTTACGGTAAGAAACTATGTATCAGTATCAGCTTCATTTGTCGGAAGTAATTCTGTGTTGCTACACTTTTACCATTAGTTCGTAACAAAACGATATACGCTGTTAAATTATTGCAAGACTGAGTTTTGGTGAAGTCAACTCAGAACTTAAGGTTTCCATTTCATTGACTTCTTTAAAACTGCTACGAAAAGACACATTGCGACGTTTCTACGGTATGTGTGGACATACGACATGACTTGTATGTAAGTTTATGTAGAAACAGAATTAACAAAAAGTGGTAGTGGTTTGCTGCTACAAATCATCGTTTGAAATAATGTCATGCCACAAAATTAGCAGAAACTGATTTACTTTACTGCAAAAAATTATGTGCTGACAACACACAATTTTACAGTACTGTACATACACTCATACAGTACTTTTTTTTATGATTGTTTGATTTGTAAATAGTGTAAGTTGACTTTGTACTTTCTTAAGATGCCGAAGGTTGGCAACAAACAAAAAAAGTTTCATTGAAAAGATGGCTGTTGGTTAATGAACAAACAGAAAACTATCTTCAAATCAACAAACTTTGGTGTAAAATATTCATGGTCCTCCGGAATGTGAATTATTGGTATGTTTTCTCACAATAAAAACTGCAAAACTCATTCACATTAAGTTAATCTCAGAAAAGAACACATACCTAAAACTTGCTTACATAATTAAAAAGAAAAAAATGCAACATGCTTTATAGAAACCTGATATTGGAGCAATGCTCCCCCTCAAAATGGCTACGATCACTTTTAAACTGCTGTTACTCTATACATACTGTACTATCTGGGTTCGTACAATACAAAACTAGAAGTACGTGTTAGCCTTTATTACACACTATCCCACATAAAATTGGTTTCATCGCTTACATACCATAGGAAATAAGACTACTAGGAAAACACTACACACTAGTTAATAGCACCGCGGATAAAGGCGATTGCTGGTCTCATCAAATATAACAGGCTGACAATTATACATATCGTACATAGGCCTCTTAAGCAATGACCTTAAAATTTTATAGCTGGGTGATAAAGATAAAAGTATGATGCACGTAAAGACAGCTTTAATGTTAATACATAGAAAATTTGACAGCTTAAGCTAACAAAAAAGACACTCATCTTAGTAATATTTACTCTGTCAGAACTGTAATGTAAAATGTATTCTTCTTGTTCGGCATGTAACATTTATATGGTGCTTGTGGTAAACATATTACATGAAGACACACAAAGTCATTTTGGATAAACTACATTCCACACAGCACACTGTGACCTAGCAAAGCGACAATGATCTTAACTTCTGTACTTTGGCAGTTATTGCGTTCATAAGCCAGTTTTTCAACAGAGCGCAATACGGCCACATCACTTTTCAGTCATACATCTCTAGGTCCCAAGGCAAGCAGTCTCTACCTACACTGCTGTTAGTGACAAGAACAGAATTCATATACAAGTCACGTACTGTACACTTTGTCACTGCATATATAAAACCTCACATGAATTTTTGTACCTGTTATGAAGTCACAGAATTCCAAATAACTGATATTTTTAACAAATATTCCGTACTATCAAAATTGTATAATATTGTGCTACTCACTAAAACTTTCAACTTCAATAGGACTCTGTTATAACTTCTCTGATGGAAAGCAGGTCACCACACACATGCACGCCACGGACACACATGCACACACGTTTGGGGACAAAGGGACCAACAGGTCTGTATTCAGCAGGAGAATTTTATAAATGGGAATTTATAACAGGGTAAAACTGTACAGTAAAACACAATTTCTTGATACCAAGAATTATATTGGAAACAGTATTTATTTTACACTCCACTAAATATACAAATCTTGAGCTGTAAAATTGTTAACCTACACACACAATACGCCACACTCTGACTGTGTTTGTCAAAACAATACATTATTTCAGTTAAGAGTATCAATGTGTTTGTGCAGACTATGATGCACCCTTAAGCGAGGCGGGCGACTACACAGAAAAGTACCATGCGACACGCCAACTGGTGAACAAGTACCTTGCAGTTGAGACGAAGTTGCCAGACTTGCCGGCCGAGACCGTGAAGCAGGCATACCCGACGACCACAATCACGCAGCAGCTCACGTTGGACCAACTACTTGATCAGCTGGTGAGTTGGTTCTCCCTGCAATCTTATCCTCTTCCAAGCAGGCCTAGGGACAAAGAGAGCATAACAACCTTTATGGGACGTTCTCAAGGGGAAGACAGGTGCTAGAAGAGCACCTTGCTCTCAGAGGTGATAATATGCGTGGTGAGTGAGCAACAGTATACCTCAGAGCAAGTGCACTTCCAGGCTCTTAGTCCAATAGCACACAAATTAGATCTACAACTATGTGACAAGTGAGATTTTTAAATGTATGTTGCAATGGGAGTTTACAATTAGAATTTATTGGTTTGTGGACATACGCCATTGCTCATGTTTTGCTGATCAAACCTGTGTTGAATGACAAAGTACGAAAACGAACAAAAAAAAACAAATCTAAAACACACACAAAAATAGAAACAAAGCAATCCCAGAGAATAAATTCTAATATGTGTTAAGTATTAACGCAAGTGTCGAAAGCCAAAGAACTGAACTATAGAGTCTGTTATGTACTTTCCACTTTTGCCTTCACGAGACTGAGCGCCAAAGCCCTAAAAATACAATTTCTAGCCATGTTAACTATTGTTTTATCTCTGTAACGACATACAACAGGACTAAAGTAAAAGTAAAACACTGCTTCTATAGATAACAGCTTTTTTCCTTTTGTGGAAAAAGACAGTATCCTCAGAACAATTATTTTCGGAGATACTGTTATGCATGCAAACACTGATTTTACAGAAAACGTTCTTGCTAGCAACAACAGTTCCTGTCAAAAAAGTATCGACAAATACAATGATGAATGTCCAAAAAATGTCTTGGTAGCAACTCCTCTTAACAGTTCCTATCAAATACTTATCAACAAATAGAATGATGAATGTACTGTGACATTGGAAGTGTGGGATGTGGGCAACAAAGCCAAAACTATAACAAATATATTCTTGAGTTATTGAAACTTGATATAGCAAGGACATAAGACTCACTACATACATAAGTTAATTTTTGCAGTTATCATTAGTAAATTGTTATTTAAGTCTCTTACAATTTCCTACAAGGTAATATGGATGTATAGTATCAGGAAAAATACTATGCACTCATACATATATTACACAGTACAGTCCCGCTTATCCTAACTGACTGGTACGGACAGTGTTCAGAACACCAGATATTCAGGTTATTTGAAAGAGTAGGGCGATATAAAATAAGTGTATTGTTAAGGGAACTTAATTACCTCATCTGTAGCTTAACTTCACTCTTTATGAAAGATAGTAATTAATTTAAAAATTAAATTTATTCAGTAACGTGTGAGGCAGTCCACCCACCACTTAGACCTTATTTATTGCCTATATTATTATTATTATTTTGTTTATTTCTTTTTGTGTAATTTATTGAATTTGTTATTATCTGTATCTGTATTGACATAATTCTATTTTATATTTAATTTGGGTTGTTTAGGCTGAGGTTACATTGTATTTAAATTTTAGTTAAAGTCAACATTTGCAGCAGTTTAAATAATTTGAGTAATAAGTGTACTTTAACTTCAGGCTGGGTGTATTGGTGGCAAGTTTAGTGTATCGGCACAGGTGTGCCTACCCAGTTCCAGGAATGACTACATTTAGATTTCAACAGTATTTTCTTTTACTTTTCACTGGAGTACACGTGCACGGTCGCTCATCAAGTGCGCAAGAGAGACAGTGATGTGTGTCACGCGGGCTAATCAAAAGACATGCCATTTAAAATTATTGAAGTTTATGTTGTAATTTAAAATGTAACTATGTTTTCCAATGCAATATTTTCATTTAAGAGGTTGTTTCGTTTAAAAGTATAAATATTGTATTTGATCATTATATTTAGTGTAGTTTTAGTTTTCTGTTACTTTTTTACCTTGATGCACTGGGTGGCCACCAGAGGCGCTGCAGGGAGACAGCAAGTGTCCCGGGGGTTGGCCAGAACTGTTCTCTCCTGGGAGCGTCAGTTAGGAATTTTGGCGTTATGTGAAATCAGAAGTAATTAACATCATGTGCTAGCAAAGCTGTTTGGATCTGAGTGTACAGCTAAATTTAAAATTTATAACTAAACCAAACACGACAAGATGGCGTGTCGAGTTATTTAGTTCAGTACAGCAGAATATCAACTGACCACTATACAGATCACTATTGGCCACTAGTAAGCAAGTTGGTTGTGTAGAGCAGATGCGCTACAAACACAGTATTAGTACTACATACACTTAGTATGATAAAAATTAATTAAAATGATTGCTAAAGAGATTATCATCTTACTACTTACATTACCAACCTAATGTCCACTACATACATAATATGTTACGCATTTGAATGTAATGCACAGTGCCCTTCCTTACTTAACCCATCTACCTACTGAACTCTGGATTTGGCTTTGGTTAAATACGCTGATGTGACACAGAATACAAAAAGTATTTTTGCTTACAACTACAGTATGGTCCCAAACATTGTTTTTCTGGTACAGTGCTATAATTATCTAAGTAAATAATGTGTCTACATACACATAAACAGTTTGTTTGTTCAGGGCAAAGAAGAGCGAGTGACTGTGAATAATGTTGTTGCCATGGAAATGCTGGATGTGAACAACAAGAGTGGTCAAGGTTACGGGTTCGCCTTGTATCGCAAGACACGGCTGGACATCCCAGAGAATGCTACAGTGACTATAGAGGGCTATGTACGTGACCTGGCAGTACTAATGGTGGACGGACGACGGCAGACAGACTCGCAGCTAAACTCTGTGCAGCAACTGGAGCACTTTGGCTACTGGGAAACAGGGTCAGCCAGACAAGTATATCAACTCAATAAGTCAAATGTTCCTACTGGCCTAAATTTAGTTCTTTAATGTGACTTGACTTGGCATCTGTTAATAATAGCCTATGTTTTATATATTGTAATTAAAGCTCAGATAATTGTTAAAACTGATACAGTTAAACACCATTAAGACATTTGTGAAAGTGCTGAAAGGAATAATGCATAACAATCAGGAAAACATCTGAAAAAAGTTAAATTACACAAGTGCATATAGGTAAGGTGCAATATCATTCAACTTACTAAGCAAGAAACTTCAGAGACAATTGGTTCAGTGGTTAAGTGTAAGAGAGGGCAAAAAGCCTTAATTTCGCCATTCTATAAGACATAAATTAATAACTAACTAGACTCCTACTCCTGGGATCGTCACTTAAGGGCTTGTTCCCGAGTATTTTTCAGACTGGTGCCAATAACTCAAATATTTTTTAACCAAACGTTTTGAAAAAATTTGAGTCAATGTGCGATCACACGATGCACAATACTGTGGACGCGTTTTTTAAAATAATGTACCATTCTCCAGCAAAAAAATAATTTCCTTCTTTTTTGTTTATTTTCACCATGAAAAACGTGGTACTTTGGGTAATGAAATCTAAAAAACCGTTCAGTATAATTCTACAAAAAAATTCAGCTACAAATTATAACATATAAGTGTCAAAACTGTGCAGCAAAAATTTTATATGAGTATTTGGTAGCAATAAAAAATTTTTTTGGAAATCACTGCAGAACTCCGTAACAAGGCCTTAAACCGGAGACCTTACCAAAATGGGATTACAGAGACTTTCATGCAGGGAGTGTAGTGAACTTTGCAGCTTTGCAGAGGTGCGAGCAATTCTCCGGGCATTCACATCTTCTATCTTGTTTTTGTTTTTCGCTGCTCCACCCTTGTCTTGTCTCCCATCACCCACTCTCTAAACTGACACCAAGTGAAGTATCACAGCGCAGTGAAACAAGGGACTCATATTACGTACGACCAGGGTTCAATAACCAGTCTGGCTACCCTGGTTTAGGTTTTCCACAGTTGTTTTAAATCAATCCAGATCAATGATGAGAAAGACCATGGCCACGTCGACATTTCTTTATACGCTACATTTTGACCTATATGGCTTGAATGGCACGCCATACCTTTCTGACAGTTGTTGTTAAACTTCTCCCATCCATTCTGATGCTGCCTGAAGGTGGAAACAAAATGCATAATTAATTTTCATTACTAATGTAAATTCAATAAATTTTCAAGTTAAGTACTTTCACAACTTGAAGAAACAAATTTCTAGGGCTTCTTTATTTTACACTGCAGCTGTCAGAAGGCTGCTTACTTCTAAACACAAAGAGCAGACATAGAATGTTTCACATATGAATTGCAGCTCTGAAGGCTGTCTCTCCTAAACATATTTTCCATGGGAAATTATTTTTATTTGATATCCTAAGTAGTTTGTTAGCGGAGTGTATACGTGTAGAAACAACCTATTACCAAGAGAAACGTGGTTTCTTCTATGAAAAAACTATATGCAGGACTGCCAACAAAATTGTCAAAAACCTGAATACTAATGTAAAACAAACAATAAAACTACACAAATGAAGGAACTGAAAGAATTTTGCACTATCAAGGACAGAAACTGTATTATCCTAGATCACGTGTTGGTTAGACAGTTGGGACTACGTTAGTTCATTTCTGACCTGCACACAGAGTACTTACACTTGCATATTACATTTAAAACAAACGAAAAGAGAGAGAAAAAAAAAGGTAAATGTAGCTGTTCATAACTACAAGATGCGGCCAATTTCTTCACCATTTGTTGCTTGTCAAAACCGGTGGTTCCAACTCTAATGATCTCACTGTCAAAGAGATGTTAAGCCCTACTATCCAAGAAACACTACAAGCCATACAGAAACCCTACTCTGCCATATCTCCTACATTTAAATATCCAGAATTTGATTTGCCAGGAACTAAACCTGTATGAGTCATTGGAGGCAGATGTACTGACAGTAACTGTGCTGCCATTGGCTGTAATAATGTTAAAATAGTAACAGGGATGCAAAGTGCATAATAATCTTTTCCATACACACAGAACTTTAAACATGGCACCTAAATGCACAGACCTGTGTTCTCCCATGCTGCAGTAATGCCAGTCTCAACCTTGGATCCTCGAACGCAGGGAAGAACAGAACTCTGGACATCTTGGTGGAGAGTTTGGGTCACGGAGACACCAAGAAAGGTCTATGGGAAGGTTCCGTCCTGTTGAACCAGCAACCAATCCTAGGTTGGGAGGTCGCGGCACTCCAGTTCAAGAAGAAGTGGGTCAACAGGTCAGTTTGTAATGTTGCAATTATTTTCCAGCTTGCTTTACTGTCTTACTTCAATCAGGCTTATCAGTTTTGGTAAATATTTTGACTTTGTTATTATTAGAGAGCTAACTTATAAGACATTACTTTTGTTCCCATGCCGGCCTCCATAGTGTAGTCAGTTAGGTTCCAACCTACAGTGCGAAAGGTACTGGGTTTGAATTCCGGCTCGGTCGTGGATGTTCTGTAGCTTCACCTCACTTCACCCTCATCGGCTCTTAAGGGCGCAGTATACAGCAATTTTCATCGCCATGTTTTTTATTTTAACAACATATTTTTTTCTTACTTTAGACACAAAATGTGACTCAATTCGGCTCTTATGAAATTTTTTTATCTCTCATAGTTTTCATGTAATGGCTGGTTAAAGTCAAAATTTGCATTTTTCCGTTTTAAGGACTACACTAAAACCAACTGACATACCAAACTGAAAAAAATCCACAGTGGATAAAGACATCGCAGGCTACAATGTCACGTGCATATAAACTACAAATAAAATTTTTTTGCAATTAAATAAAAATGCTGAAATTTAAAATAAACATTTTAAAAATTGAAAATTTTTTTTAAATACAAAAATATTTTATTTTGTGGTTTAACATAGCTGAATTTGTAGCCTATAGCATCGTTATTCACAGTGAATATTTTTAAGTTTGATAAGTGAATTGGTTTTACTGCAGTCCTTAAAACGAAAACATGCAAATTTCGGCTATAACAAGCCATTAGCCAAAACCTATGCGAGATAAAAAATTTTTATACGAGAAAAATTTAGTCACATTTTGTGTCTAAAACAAGAAAAATAATAACTGGTACAAATATAAAAATTAAAACATGGTGATTGAAATTGCGGTAGCCGCACCCTCAAGACCTCATTGTTAAACAGCCATAAAACCTTCACCTTTCACTTTTTGGTCCCTTGGTTACAGAAACTAATATTTTGGGGTTTTATTAGAATGGTCTTCGCTGGGGCAAGCGATGTCCTGATCAGACAATACTTGGTGGCGTGACACTGTTGGTCAATAGGCAAGGTCTCGGTTATGCGTCGGTTCTTAGGTCTGGCCGTCAGCGCGACAAACAGAGAATGATGTATGTATACTGTGCCAATGTAACCTTGTTTATGACTCTAAATATCAATTAAAACTTCTTAAATTTATTTTTCACCAGTGTAGGAGGCAATTGGGTCGTTGAGAGGGTGGTTGTTAAGATTACACCCGCCTTCTTAAATTTAAAGCCATGAGAAATTGTTGTGAACATTTTTTAGAACTTAAAACGATGACATCTAGGGCTGCAATGATTGTGAAATACGTGATCAACATACATAAATAGATAGAACTGGAACTTCACATCCCTTTCATTTGTGACCCAGAAAAGAAAATTAAAAGTTCTATCCAGTGTGATAGGTTTGTGGCCAGCGTAACCTACAATCTCTGTAGTCATGGAATGTAGGTAATGCTACAAGTTGAGTACACTGTTACCAATAGTGCTAGAAGAATATATCTGATCACCAAGGGTAGGGGAAATAACATGGCTAGTTATTAAATTGGTTACCTACCTGGCTTTTTTCCCATATCTGAGAGCTAACAGCAAGAGAGTCAAGCCACTAAACTAGTGCGCAGACTTTACTGGTCTACTACAGTTACTAATAACAGTACTTAAGGCTGTTCAAGGGCCTCGGGCATGTAATGAAAGCCAATGTAAAGTAAGGAATTCATAATGTATATGTAGCAAGTATGTGTTTAGTACCTATTTAATAAAGTTTCGGGACTAAAATAGCTTTCGTTTAATTTATTTTAATGAGAATGCTGTCCTAATATAATTCATACAAATCAGAACTATTTTCTTT
>PNEQ01000570.1:0-30428 GCA_003012365.1 Medauroidea extradentata | reverse complement strand
CAAAAGATTGACACACGAACGCATGGCAAGCAAGTGGAGTTTACAGTTGCAATTAACAAACAAATATTCAGAATTATCATTTAAGAAACTAAATGACGTCGCGGAGTTCCGTTCCCCTCGCGGCCGACATGGCACCAAACGAGCAAAGCAAACGGAGACTAAACGCTGAGAGAAGCAGACAATAATTAAACTAAGACAAGGAGTTGAAAAGAAAGCTTACCAGTTTACTAAAAAGACGTGGCTCTGGTGCCATGACGGCCTCGAGGCGAGCGGACATACGCATCGAACGAAAGCGTAGAGACGAGTGGCCCGGCTCATGCAACTCTCCACCCGGCGGACGGCCGGGAGGAGGGGAAAGGAGGGGAGGAGGCACGAAGGCGGCCGACCGCGGCCGAGCGTAACCGAAACACATTCTTGACGTCGGGAGCGGAGAGGGGGGGGGGGAAAATGTCTCGAGTTCATTAGGACAACACACGGCGGCTCACAGATTCAAATTCACCAATCTTCTGAGAGAAGGCAGAGTCAATGTTTATGCATTCACAGCTTGTTATGAATGAGGACTGGGCGGAAAGGCCAGTACAACACATTTCGAAACTGTTGTTGCAATTCAAATGTACATGTTAAAAAAACTTTTTACGCCAGTTTATTACTATTGTCATAACAGATTTTAACGTTCCTTGAAGGATAGTGCCTTAGAAAGTATGTATAGCAATTTAAGTTGCTGTGATCTCATGTGAAAAACGTAAAACTTAAATACACTACCCAATTAATAAAATAAATTCACCTATCCCAACCGAAGTATCTTATCAAAATAAATAAATGAGAATATCGAGAGAACCAAAATTTAGAGAAATGCAATATTTACTCAATTACAGATTCTTTCGATACCAGCAAGAATCGGAGAAATCGAGGAATCAAAGGATTGAAAGCCTCATCCCTTATATATAACTGAATTATTGAACTACTGCTATAAAAAACTGGGATAAAAGGATTCATGTCTTAATGTCAATACAATTAAGTGATTCTTCAAAAACACATTATTATTATTATTTTAAATACTGAAATTGTTATTGCAAAACACTAAGCATAACCGTAAGTTTCTTACTTTCTTTCAGATTTTGGTGTTTGAATTATTCGCCGCATCAACAGCACTGGTTTTCTCTGCAGTTCCTGTCCTCAGTTAACTGGCACATGTACGGACAGCAGCATTTGGAAAATTGAATAAAAATGCCTAATATCAGTGTGTCTATCTTACTTCTGCTTTTATACATTCATTGCCCATTTCTGTCATTTGTTACTCTTTTTGCTACAATATAATAATATTCTGCCTCTCTTTCAACTAACAAAACCTGCATGCTGTGGCAAAAGAGTTTAGTTACCTACTAATTTTTTATACTTACTCTCTCAAGACAATCTCTGAACACATGAATCAGTCATTTGAGAAACAACATACATAAATCAATTTTCTACCAAAATTAGTTGTTTGTTTTATAATTTTGTACAGAGGTAAATACACGTTAATTGTGAGTGTAGCAAAGCACTGAACTACACTTTCATTTGAGAAATGCTACATTTTAGTGACTATCTCTGGACTGAATTATATTTATAGTGCAATACGTATGTGTTTTGCTGAGTCACTGAAATATGTCTAGCATGAGGCACAGACAGTATGATATAAAATAGAAGGAGGAGGGAATGGTAAGAACTACTATATTTTAAACAAAATTGTTCAACAGATATTTTCATATTTGCTCTCGATTATACTTAAAAATAATTATGGCAAAAAACAATACAAACAGGAGGAGCATGACCTAATCATTGATGAAATGGCAGCGATATATTGTCTATCTCGCATAAGAATTTTAGTTTTTGATAGTAATGTTGGCAGTCTTACATACAGCTGTTTTTATGAAAACAGCAATGTTTTCCCACTGTCTCACCTGATTATTTACAAACACACAGCTGACTTTCAAACTGCTGAGTATATGTAAATTAGAAACAATTTCTTATGTATCGGTAAAGAAAGTTTTTTTCACAAGACACTAACAGCCTGCATAACTGTCAAAAAATTAAATTTTTATAATTTCCTCTAAGAAGCCATTTCCAATTTCATGAAAAGCGGCATGACAAAAATTACTGTCAACTTATAACAAGTGTACAAATGTTTTTGGATGCAGTTTTACGAGTATTTCACAGTCACCTGATTAAGCTGGCCAACGTTATGAAAATCACTAACCAGTGAACATTATATTTGGCAAAACAACCTACAGGTGCACAGATAGTTGATATGGGACAGAAAATAATAATTATTGAAGAGAGCAAGTGAGGTATGAAATTGCCAACAAGTAGTTACAGTAGAACCCTGTTATAACGTTTTTCAAGGGACCTGTGAAAAAAATTGTTATATGCAGGAAAATGTTATAAGCAGGAATCAATATTTTTACACCAGTAAAAGGATATTACACAAAAGTAACTTAAAATTTGATAGTTTATGTACAGTGAATAATCCTATAATGAGATTGAATGAGGTTATAGCTACTGTGCTATCAGAAACATGATGAATACATACATTGTGTGTATAATAGAAGCTTTCCCACTTGTCTTCTGTAAGTTCATGATCGTCATATTCAGGATCACAGTCTTTCATTTCATTGTAATGTACACTTATGATCCTTTCCCAGAAATTAATTTTTTTTTTTTACAGATATTTTTAGTCTACAGCTTAGTAAATTTATTAAAAACAATACAGTTAAGAAAAATTTTATCAGAGTTTTGGTTAATGTCTGAGAAAAAAGTGATGTTATATGCAGGAAATGAAAATACCAGTGTTGTTATAAGCAGGAAATGAAAGCATTATGTTTTATGTAAAAATGGTGGGACCAAATAAAAGTGATGTTATATGCAGGAAAATGTTATAACAGGGTTCTACTGTATATCATACACTGATTGTGCCCAGAGGCCTGACTTTGAACTCCTGTTAACATTCTACGTACTTCTAGAGTAATGATGACATGCAAAATTTTAAATAATAATCAATTTTCAATAATAATCAATTATCAATAAGAACAATGCATTCAGTCCCATTCCTGGGTTGTACTTGGGTAGATGAGTTAAGAGCTCTCACAACGTAGCTCATGGCAATGGAGTTAAAATGTACAACGTCAAGGAGTATTGATCTCTTCCACATTCAATTTATTCATTTTCTCTTGATAACCTCTGTTTCAGTGGATCCATCAACATTTTAGTCAAAACAGGACAATCTCTCTAGAAAAACCCTTTATTCAGGAACTGTGGGGTCGTAAAATAGGAGTTTCTACAGTAGTTAAACTCCTTTATAACGACCACCTCCTAACAACCCTACATAGGGGTTTTACTGTAGATAGAAGGAGTACAGATTTTTGGAAAATGTTGTAAAAACATTTATATATTGTAGGAAGCTACAGCAGCTCCGAAAAAAAATTTTACTATTCCTACTAGTGGTGTATTCCATGTTCAGGTATGAGAATTGCTTGAACAGCATAATTTTGCACATTCAAATTAAAAGTTTTCCCAGGAGAGGATCTCCCACCGCAAACCCTACTTCACTGGTCTCTGCTCAATAACATACATCTACCGACAGCCATGCAGACACCACTTCAGTGACATATTGTTCCACAAAACCAAGAAAGTGACAATAGACTCAACGTAAAGCAAGCCAACTTGGCTGTAATCAACATATACATAAATCTCTTCCGACATCTACTACTTATCCAGGAGATGAGGTACCTCAGTGGAGTTGGATGGTTCACTACAGGCATAATTGTCAAACAAACAAGGAGTCACACACACCATTATTACAACGTAGGTTTGGGATTCTAACACACAAACAAACTACACGTGTGCAGAGCAAAGAAGCAGTGGTGTATCCAGGGAAAAATATAAGGAGAGCCTGGAGAGGGGTGAGGGGAACTGCCTGTAGCATGTCTTGAAATGACAGTATTATTTTAATTTTGATAACATTCATTAGCAAATAACATTGAAATACTGTAGTATATATACACAGTATGGTTTTAAAAAAATATATTGTCATGTACTAGGCATGTTAAAATACAAAGCATTATCAGCTTCAGAAACAAAAATAATTCTTTTTACTTAATCACTCACACATATATTCAATGTCATCCTTGCAGCCTCTCCCAAAATAAATTTTTGTCTATAATTCTACAACTAAGAGTTGGGAAAATGTAGAACCAGAGAAAAAAAAAAAAAATATATATATATATATATATAAAGCATACTTGCTCCACTAAGCACACACAGTATGCTTATTTTGAGTGAAAAAAAAAAAAATATATTGCTGATCTTCATCACATTGACTTAACACACAGAGAAACACAAATTATTTTGCCAGCATTAAAGGATTTTAGTGCAACACATCTAGCCAGTTGGAAAACTGTGAGACAAACGGATAATGTATTAGTTTAATAGGCCGTACACAACAAAGTAAGCACTTATGAAGCCCCTGTTACTATTTTTCCAGCCTATAGACATATACATTTACGAACATGCACACATACATGCACCCACACACACATATATTAAAAATTGTAGTCTAAGTTATAAAGATAGATTGTACAGTACTCTGTAAGTTATTGGTTTATGCACCATTAATACATTCTTTATTTACCGTATTAATCTTCACAAAATGGTGTTCAAAAGTGCTCACTTCCTGCAATCAGTCTATGATGTTAACAGACAATGAAAACTACTTTGTAATGTGTCAAGAGTTGAGAGCAAAGAAGAGAGGTAGAAAGAAAACTAAGGCACCAAATAAAACTCATGTCACGCAAGGTACAGCATGCCTTAATAGGTGCTTATGAAATGGAAATTCACTTCATGGAGCAGGGTAGGTTATCACAATCATGTGAACAGGTTTTGTTGATTACCAGGATTTGACAACCTCTGCAACGCTATTCAAGGTTAACTTGATGGAAAACCAAATAAAGCCTACATATAATGTTTGGCTAAATGCTGCATTCTCAGTGCATTCATACTCAAATATAATATTAGTTTTAGTAATTGACCGAGAGGCCATCAGTTGAAGTTTCAGAAATGGGTAAACCAACCTGGGGTAAAATTTCAAACACCAGAAACTCGACATTTTGGCTTTTCTACCCTAACCTCGTGATTGTTATTGTAATGGTATTCCGTCAATCTACAGTTATGGACTGAACAAAAGAACAAAGAAACAATGTTCAAGTAGACAGTTGCTACCACGTAAAATGGTAGCAAGTAGCTAGTTGCTACCACGTAAAATGATTTAAATTTACTCTTATATGACAAATACTTTATTCTGGTTCTTAGTAACCAATATAAGAACAGTGCACACATTGTGTCTCAACTTAACAAAGTTTTTCCTCTTCTAATTTCAAATAATTTTTTGCAGCTAAACAAGTTAATCAAAGCCCTTACAACAGTAGCACGAATTTTCAATAAACCACTTTATACTTGTCAACAAATAGCAGTCGTAGGCTGCAATTTAACAACATGCAAACATTTCAATTTTAGAAATAGCAAGTTAAAAAAGCTGTATTTTTTATATTAAACAAAGCAACAAGTCGTCACGACAAATAAGTGACAATATGGACATTACAACATGTTTGTTTTAGTGTCTGATTAAATCAATTGTATCAAAATTTACGTACTCAGGTGCTTGGTGACGTGAATGGTTTAAGTGTTATTGTTCATTAATCAATATAGAAGATAAAATAAATATCATATCAAGTAATGTACATCAAACAACAAACCTTTAAACTTTTATCTAATAAAATAACAAAAGATAAGCTATGTAAGTATTTTCACGGCGAGAACAAAAATGAGTCTGCGTGTGAGGCACTTGATGAGCATACGTACTTACCTACCAATTTTCTCTGGTGCTGTTTGACAAAATAATAATGGCAAAATTTTACACAATTGGTTTTTTGCTTGTTTTGACATTGTGTCTGTGGCCTTCAACTACTGGCTTAAAAGGTAATGCATTAAGTTTTATGTACTGTGTAGAATGTTATTCACAGGAATAGCAGTAAAGAAGGAAGGGAGAGAATGTTTTACGTGATATTCTATATTTTGTTTTGCACTTTTTTAATAACTAGTTATCCTACATAATATATTTAAGAAAAAACTTGAGTAGAAATTATTACATGAAAAAGTGATTAAACACAAATATTGTTGTATAAACTTAATTGCAGGAGAGTTTAAAGTTTTAATTTTTAGAAATGCACACCGTACACATTTTGAAATATAAACTTCCTTTGTTTCTTATAAGTACAGGTTCAGTACATACTGTACCATTCCTTAAACTTTGTGACAATTCTTTGAAAGTCACGTACCCAAATATTTTATAAGCACTCTGATATTTGTTGAACTCAACAATTATTGTTCTGACAAGATTTTCTACAACACACAGTCCTTTTATTTAAGAGGACCTGGGTTCAATTTATGATCTGGGCATCCTGATTTCTGTTTTTCATTGTTCTCTGAAATCCGTGCAAATACAGGAATAGTTCTTTACAACAGACCATGGCCGAATCACATTCCTGATTATCCGAGCCATTGGTTCTGTTTCTAATGACCTCCCTGCCAAAAACCTACCTACAGTCTGACATAAGAATGCCATCTCACCAGAAACACACCCAGGATAACTTTCCAGAAGGGGTTAATTATTTCTAACATAAAGTCAGGCAGCACGATATAGCCTTCCACTCTCATTCCTAACCAGTGATCGTTTTGCACACATTTTATGCCTTGTAAAAAATAAATGTCACGCTTGTGAAAGATGCACAGTTCAGAAATGGTGTTACAACAGAGTTCTCTACGATGAACAATCAAGAGAGTTCTACAATGTGCAAAATGAATAGGACGCTGAGAATTACTGTTTGGAAATATCATCACCAAAGTATACTATAATTTTAATATGTAGCACTTAAGATAGAGAATTTATCAAAATGAATGTTCATGAATTGTACAAATTTCCATTTACCAAATTTTAGATTTATTTAAAATTTTTTATGTATGAGGCACAAGGAAAGGGTGTTATGGTCCCTTAATACCTGGGAGGATCACTGCTCTCTTTTTTTTCCTATGTATTTTTATCCTCAGACACCTGCTGGCTTTTACACAACTAAAGGCAGCGTGGACCCGGTAGTAAGTACTCAATCAACCAAACTTATGAATAGTTACACCCACGACCATCCATACTTATGGTTTATTTTTCACAAGTACAGTTGCCTAAGAATTATTTAAAGCTCAAGTGCTGTGTCAGTTGCAAAGAAATATATTTTTTCTTTTGCAATTATGATTCAAATTTGTAATAGTTTTAATTCAGTTCCTAATAATTGCTGTTCATCTATTTTAGGCATCTGTCATCTGCCTTCGTATCTTGTTTGTGTCTAAAGTTCAAAGTTATTTTTTAAAAATTATGCAGTTTAAAAATAATTTAATATATTAGAGTAACAACTGACATACATTTGGTTTTGAGTTTGTAGTTTCTTGATAGATTCTACCTATGTTTTTTCTCTAAGGAAAAAGAAAGTGGAGGAATGGTTCCGGGATAATGGTAGTCTAGACAGTTTAGAATTGTCCTGCTGTTGAACAGAAATTCACTGCCACATCTTAAGGGGGTTCCCTACCTGCGTATGAAATGCGTTGCAGTGAGTTTAGAGTATTCATTTTTTGACGAAACTACTTAACACGAATCGTAATGGTTAGTCTACGTAAAGAACTCACACTTCAATGTATGATGGTGTAAGTTTAAAAGTTCAGTACGTGTGTTTTGAATGTGATTTTTGAGCCTCCCAACATGGCTAAAAACAACTTTTCCAGACTGCCGTATCTGAGAATATACCAACCAGAATCAAAAAACTCACAAATAGAAGCACGCGTTGGACTTTAAACTATACATCCCACAAATAAAATTATATGGTCACAGCTTAAAGTTGAGTGGCTTGCACGTAGAGGCGAAACTACATTACACACGCCGGCCGACTGCGACCTTGCGCTTTATCAATTTTGTGCCACACACGCGCAGTCTATATACGGAACCGTCTTAAGTCTAGGCAGGTTTTGAAACTATCCTGAAAATACATTACAATTTTTGATGAGCTGGCAAGATGAAGGGGCACTACTTCACTATAAATGTATACAATTATTTTAGCTACAGTATTTTTACTTCCATGAAGATACACCTCCGGATGGCTGAAGTGGAGCTTTTGTATCCAATGCTGAGCTGTGTTTCAGTGAAGACAATGCAATGGGACAGAGACATAGTTAAATTTATTTAACACAAATTCAGAAATTTCTCGTTGCACCGCGACTGTTTGTAGAGCTTTACAATAAATTTACTTAACTCTTTCGCTGCGGGATAAAATATTTTTAACAATGCCAATATATAAAATAAATACTTTTTAAAAATCCATTTTTTTAAATAGTTAATTTTTGGTTAATTTCAAGAGAGAAAACAGTGTACCTAGTGTTACAGTCATTTAATTCCGTATTCAACTAAAGTCACATGTTGCACGTTAGCAATATTTGGCATACTCGACTATAGTTGAATGTTGCTGCAGTGAAAGAGTTAAAATACATTTTTGTAGAACATTTTTGAAAGAACTAGCACGTGTTCGCTTTCAAGCCCAGTTGTGAGTTGAGAATCAGTGCATCCACCTGAATATAAACTAATGTGCTAAATTTAAAATACATAAAAACCAGAAAACTGGACCAGGAATTGTACTCCGGTTTTTCAGAATGTGACCACTATGCAACCTCACTTATTATTTAACAACTACAAAGCTGCAGGTGGCACGGTACTTTCTTCCTGATTATACGTGTCATATTGCAGCTAACCTGCCAACACTGTACGGACACTACACTCAGGGAGGGATAAAGTCAGGACTGACGACCTACCCCAATGGCTTCTTGCTCAATGGGAAGAACATCACACTCATCAGTGGAGCCATCCACTACTTCAGAGTTCACCCAGACTACTGGAGAGACAGGCTGAGGAAACTACGAGCTGCCGGGTTTGTTGCAGTTGAGACGTAAGTATTCATTTGTTCCTATCCCACATTTACAGTATTTTTAGAGAACAACTCATATGTACCAACATGCCATAGTCTCATGAATTTGCACTGGAGCTGAAGGAATTACAATATTTCATGATAGCTTTATTTTAAGGATAGATAGAGGTATGATTTTAAAAAATATTAAGCTATCATTGCATAAAAGTAATATAAAAATACCTCAGTCAAAACAAATACCAATACATATACAGCAGTTATTAAATAAGGGGCTGAGTTTTCAACAGCGTAAGTTATGAAGATTTTGAACTGTTATTAAAATAATACTGTAGGTAGGGTCTACACATACAGTATTTCAAAACATTTATTTGTTATTTACTTCATTTCTTAATAACAATTGCATACTGCAAGAATGCACTGCAGTTTATCTGTAACGTTTGAAAAAACCTATAGTACATTTGACAAAATAGTGTAAATATATTACGTTCTTCCTTTGGGTAATGTATTAGGACAGCATTAATAATATTTTATCTGCTACCATAAATTATATAAAGTGTAAATGCATGCTGGCAAGGAAGGCGGACACAAAATATAATTAGGCTGATGCCTTTTTCAGCTCATGTAGAACTAAGATTACGAAATAATTAATGTTTCAGTTCCCGGAGGAAAAAACTGTAAAATAAAAACAGTCAATATAAGGAAGAGTGAATAGCAAAATGTATTATTAATCAAAATATTTTGCAGCTTAACAAAGAAACTGAACATTAGAGTAAGACATTACAAAGTGACTATCACACAGTTATTATTTAAAATAGTACTGTAAATAGGGCGAAGCCAACCCATTTCAAAGTATGTTTCCTAAGGTACACCTTTTACAACCTAAATTAATTAATATGAAAACATGATGTCAGGTAGATGACACATAAGTTAATTAATATGCATCAATATTCAAATGTTTATGAAAATGAAAGTTAGTGAAATCTTCTCTGATGTGATGACATTATGCGCTATAGTGTTATTAAAAGTTTATAAAGTTGCGTAGAACTTAGCTGAAAGTATCGGCAAGTAGATATGCCGAGAAAAGACGTGTTGAAAGAAATACGTGACGGCCAAGATGGAAGAAAGTAGGTTTTCCAGGATATGGCCTCCAAAACACTCTTGTGTTCCACTGTAATTTTCTTGCTTGTAGATTCAGTAACTGGTACCAACAGTGTTCATACCGTGTTGTTAATATTCCTAATTATCAGTCACAATAATCTGAATAGCTGACATTATTTCTATAGAGTACGGTATTTAATATTTCTAACCAAATTGCTGAAAACTGTATTACATGTAACTCATAAAATCCAAAACTGATAACTGAAAATATGATGAAGAAAAATAACTGGAATAAACATCAGCAGCAAATTAAACAAACACAACCAAAGCATAAATACAACACAAGAAACTAAAGGAGCACAAATTTCTGCTATCTGGCTTTTTTCAGTAATTAATGCACTTCTAAACCTAAAGAAGACCAAGTGGCCTTATGTTTGTCATTGTGTTTAACTTGTTGCTCATGTTTTTTCCACTTTCTTTTCCTTGATAGTTTTTAATATTTCTATTACTGATCAGGCATTTTCATCACTCAACCAAAACAGATAACTGAAAATCCATGCAATCCGTGTGGCATAATCCCCCCCCTCCTCAAGTAAGCATTACCATGTATGATACAAGATCGGAGTGAGAGCTGGGCTGGTAACTCTACCCAAAGAGACACGTCGCCGTTACCCAACCTGTCCTAAGAACAGTGATGTACAAGGGCAGAGGAAATGTGAGATCCCCTAAGACAGCCAGTCAATTGGTAATGTCTGGTAGGTTTCCAACATGTAATATTCAGAATGATCTTGCTAGGAATCTAACCTCTAAAATAACTACACATAGTATACCAATAGCAGGAGAATTTTCCAAGCTGAGGCAAGCCATATCCAGATTATTATGTTTTTGTCTGTTGATGTTTCAAGGAATGACAGGCATCACCTCTAGTTGCTGTTTGTATTTAAGGTACTTACCTTGGAATCTACACGAGCCACGTTCGGGCGAGTACGACTTTGGCAGCGGCAACAATGACTTCTCGATGTTCCTGGACTTTGTGAAGTATCTGAAGATGGCTCAAGAAGAGGATCTACTGGCAATCGTCCGACCTGGCCCATGGATTGCAGCAGAGTGGGATAATGGGGGCTTGCCAAGGTGACGAGCATGTGAATCCTTAAAAAAAAAAAAACCAAAATGTAAAGAAACTCTATTGCTTGGAAAATATTAATATAATACCGGTGATGGCACATTTACCTATAAGTGAAGTCACGAATATAGACCGCTTTTCATGAATGGTGCATGTTACAGTCTTCACATCGGTGACTAACTTAAATGTTAAATTATTTAAATTTGTGGATAATAATGTAATATTCTTCATGGACTACCTAATCTAAAACTCAGTACTGTTCTAAAACCTACATTGTTTCCATCTCTCTGATGCATTAACAATGAATGCCTAGATCATTTGTTCTAAACAGTGGTGTTCGTTGTTGGCTGGAATATCGACTACTTGCGAGCTGTCCCTTGCCACATCACTGGATGAACTAGCACAACCCATCCTTTAATAATGGTAGTACTTGCAAAATTGGATATTAAATGCATTTTGGTATATCAAAATGAAAATATCCTACAGTTTTAGGGTAAATTATTGTAATTGTAGAATTTCAATTATTACAAATTTACCATTTTTTTTTTCCTAGTTGGCTACTGAGAGAACCAGGTATGAAGCTCAGACACAACAACAAGCCATTCATCACCTACATGAACAGATACTTTGACAAAGTATTTCCAATGCTGAGTAAACTGCAGTTCACTAAAGGCGGACCAATTATTGCTTTTCAGGTAAGAAACACCACACCTTCTGTAAGCACAAGTATGTAATTTTGCATAGTTTTTAGTTAAGACTTATGTATATCTATAAAAATTATTTACACCACTCTCACACCTTGTGTGTGGGTCAAGCAATTTCCAAATTACTACCCTTGTTTCACTGCCCAAAGTTAACTGTGTGCTACTTGCTTGCATCCAAATTCTGGTGATGATAAACTCTTTCTAAGTTTGTGCCGCTTTGAGAGGCGATTGTGCTGTGTTCACCAGTTTATGCTCTCTCCCTTGGTGGTCAATTTGACTATGTAGAAAGAGAATACTTTCCCAATTTCCTGGAAGGTCTTACTAGTGTGCGCCGAGGGTAGTACTGATTTCGTCATTGGGTGGAAATGATGGCGATTGATGATGTCGACGATAAGTGGAGGGGAAGCGAGCTAGGAGAGGTGGGAGAGCTGAAAGGTGGAGGCGGTCATTCTTATTTGGATCGTCAGGTTGGTCAGTAGTCAAAACTAACTCCGATGAAATAATTGGGTGTGGTGAAATTAACTTTCCTTCAAACTGATACTCGGCAAATATTCCCTTCAGGCAGAGTATGTACAATAGTATTGAGATATTGGTGGTGCGCCCGTTGGCAAATTGCAACAAGAACGTCCAGTGATACTGTCTCATCACTTCCCCCATAGCAGCTAGAAGACGCGTCTGCCAAGTTGGATATACCAATTCGAATCTTCACCCTCCAGGCGACTTATCGAGGAACGAAGTCTAAGGTTGTATGGTCGACAGTGTGGAATTTATCTGGTTGTTAATTAGCCGAATTCAACGTAAGAATAGCGTAAAAAGTTGGTCTTTGACATTTTGAGTGGCGATTTTGGAGAACATTTCCGCTATCCGAGCTTTAGAATTTTGAACAATTAAATTCAGAATTTATGATTGTTTGCTTTATAGAGTCCTCTCAAGATACGAGATTAACAGAGACTATATAGTTTAACCGGGGTGATCCTGCTCTCAATTTCTAGGTGAATGTGAACAGTTTAAAGTGGACGAAGCAGCTAATGATTAGAGAACTTTTAAGGTTTATATGTTTTTGTGTAGGAGGAATTATTGTATTAGGCCTTCGGGCTGTGGATGTAGGACAAAAAAGAGGGTTTGATATTATTTCGTTGTGAGGAAGATGTATTAACTTTAGTTTGGGGCAATATTTGTGTATGCATCTATTTTGTGTCCTAAATGGATTAAGAAATTATCCTCATTTGCATTAAATATGATACCAATTGAAGTGTATTTATACGTTATCCAGTTCCATTCATACTGACGTTGTGTTCAAGTTGTGTATGTATCGGCGGTATTAACTTGTGCTGCAACTTCATTTTAATACCACAGACTAAACATGATAAAATTCCATCACTTGTACAGGTTTTCTATGTAAGAAATTAAATTTTTCATGATGTAATTGCAGCTAAATTTCTATTTGCTACTGTAAAACACGGTTAAAATATGTCTGATCAATGTCCTAATTTAACATAGCGTGGAAAAATAAGTGACAACATGCACCCACTCAGTGGTGGATTTAAAAGAAGGGAAAAAAAAGGGGGGGGGGCAACCAGCCTGAAGCCCCCCTCCTCCCACAAATCGTGCTCAACATTATGTAGCCAAAGTATGTCCAGAGTCGTCTCAAGGAAACTGGAGTTTTGTTCTATTGAGATGGTTGGTAATTTTCACAATCCATAAAGTCAAATAAATCCCCCCTTCCCAAATACATTTCTAAATCGCCACTGCGCCCACTTTATTTTACCATTCTCCTATCATTCCCAAAACCTGACGATGGTGCATATATCAAAAATCAATTACTGCGTTGAAAATGAACATTTCAAAAGTATAACTTGAGTGAACTGATACATTACTGAGGTATCTGTTCTATGAAAAAAATTTATGTGTAACTGTTTAATATATATATATATATATATATACACACACACACACATATATATATATACACATATATATATATATATATATATACACACACACACACACATATATAGACACACACACATATTCCAGCTCTTAAGAGGGTGTGGTACATAATTCAATGCTAAAAGCATGAATCTATAACTGTAGGTTTCTTGAAGCCAATTTGGGAAAATTAAACAATAGTAATCCTAGACAATAGTTTTAGCTAACGTTTTAAACAAAATTGTTTCCAGTGTTACGAATTTCTGAGGTACACTCTCTGATGCCAGAACCTTGTACATTTAACTGCGGCGCAAGAGATTATGCGTAACGAATTAGTAATTCTGGATAAATATTTACTCATAAAGTTGGCAAATACCATTATGTAGGATTGTCATAAGGTATTTTATACATATTTATCTACCACGCACTCTTAATACCTAGACAGGGAATCTTTTGGGTCATTGCTGATTCAAGTCCTGTGTTTTACCACTGCGTCATAGGTTGGCGATTGGTACCAAGACAAAAGCTGCGTGCTACCGGAGTACCTGTCACATTTCCCACTTGCGAAAATAGTGAGTGACTTCATAAGGGTAATTGCTTCATTAGCCATGTCGTGTGTTCGCAGATAGAGAATGAGTACGGCCTGGTGGGGAAGGGTGCTCACTACCCAGACACAGCCTATCTACAGCAGATAAACCAAGCAATGGTGAAGAACAGCCTCACCGCTCTTAAGTTCACCATGGATGCTCCATTCAACTCCTACAAGAACGGTTCTCTCCCAGGAGGTTAGTACCCACATACTTTACTATGTCAAGCAGTCTGGTCAACTTTAAACTAGTCGAAAGTGACTCCCCCAGTATATAATATTCGCTGTATTTGTATGCAATCGAAGCAGTCTGTCTAAAGTAGTGTTATGTACATAAACTACACTGACAATTAAATACTTAGTAAATATAAAGTATACGTATTTATCAAAAAGCCATAAACTCCAATGAGCTGGTAAATATTTTAACACTGCAGTGTATTTTTTAAAATATACGTGTCATAAATAAAATACTACTGCAAAAAAACTACATCTCTTCAAATAAAGTTTCATGCTAGTCAGGTTTGTAATCTTGCCTATTACAAAGCATTGAAGTCGAGACAGACTACGGAACAATTGCCTCTACGCACGTATTACTTATGTCTCATTGTTATGAGCAACATAATAAACACACACGGAGAAGAAGACAACTGTTTGTTCCAGTGTTGATGACAGCCAACTTCCAGACCAACCCAGTGGGCCAGCTGAATGAACTCAAGAAGCTACAGCCCAACCAGCCACTGTGGGTTATAGAGTCTTATCCCGGGTGGTTCGACAGCTGGTTCGACACACACCATAGCACAATGACTACTAAAGGTAAACAGCTATGGTGTTAGTTACAGCAAATAAGTACAAATTTCTTAATTTTTACCTTTATTAATACTATAGTCTTCTAAATAAGTTGACTCACACTGCAGAGAAAGCATGTATTACTCATTAAAAAACCTTTTTCATGATGTCTTGTTAACAGTAAATAACTTCTTTTTTTTATTATTCCAGTCAATTACAGTTTGAGTTTCAATATTATTTAAACCGGCCGCTAACAGAAATTTATAACATAATTCAGAGTTGTAATCCACATAGGTGGCTCAATTGCCCTACATAAACACATATCAGTGAGGGAGGCATTACTTATTTTTTCTTAGATCTGTTGTTTTGGTATGAAAAAGAGCAGAACTCGTGCCTATGGGTGGCAAGACTCAAACCAAGACGAGCAAGAAAGTAGTGAGGAGGAAGAGTATGGTGCTGACAGGAAGAGATCTCAGCTGAAGAAACATTGTTAGAGTTAGGATTACTGTTCGTTATTTTTCTGAACTAACATCAACAAGGTTATTGGAGACGGATCAAATGATTGTGACCGACAAAAATAGGGAATAAATTAGCTAAAGTCTATGTCACCGACACAACCAAGCATCTGCCTGGAGTGATTCTGGTAAATCAACTTGAGTCAAACCAGGAAAAGAACCAGAATCCTTCAGAAATGACACAAGAGTTTCATCACAGCACAATTTTGCTCTGGAGCTAGGGTGGCCGAGTGGTCAGACCATTTGCTCCTACCAAGGCAATCAAGAGTTTGATTCCCGGTTTTTTGTATGTGGAAATTGTGCCGGACGATGCCGTCGGTTGGTGGGGTTTCTTGCGAATCTCCCGTTTCTCTTGCCCTTTCATTCTGGCGCTGGTCCGTACTCACTCATGTCACCCCTCACCAGCGTTGAAGACCTCTGTGTTAAGCACTGACCAAAATCTCTCACTGACTATCTTGCTTAATTGTGACCACAAGAGCCTAAAATACAAGGTCTCAAGATATCAAGCAAGGTGCACATTGTAGTTATGGGATGAGAGTAGTGGCTCCTAGCAATGTGTCGGTACAAAGCAAGAGTAATTATAGCTCAACAGCAAGTGCACATAATGATGGCTACATAGAAAATGCTGTAGAAAAAATAACTCAAAAGGAAGGTTGAACATCTTTTATCAAGGATCTGCTGGATACACTGAACTCACAACATATTTTTTTGCTGTTTATACGCTTTAGTTAATATTGCTAGAAAAGAAATACTATGTTTATTTTAATACAGGAGTGCCACATATTGCAACAAATAATATTCCCTGATTTGACTGAAATAAATAAACAAAAAATTTCCCTGATTTTTCACAACTATGAAAACAACTTTTTGGGAATTCATTAATAAAAGTATTTTCCAATAAAGGATAAAGACTTGAAATTCATTCTAAACTTTCATGTTGTCCAATCAGTGAACTTGATAAAAATTCAGAGGAAATAACAATGAACCTAAAATTAAATACGTATAATCACATCTACATTACAGTAGGTTTTCCAGGTCTGTGGCCACCTGCATTATTTGAAAAATAATTATATCTCTATTTTCTCGTATTATTTCAGACAGCATCGCTATGACTCAGTCAATCCTGGCAATGAAGTCCTCCATCAATCTGTACATGTTCCATGGAGGCACCACGTTTGGCTTTATGAATGGTGAAGTCCCCAATGTGCATACCCCTACCATCAAGTTCCACGTCAGCAGTTATGGTGAGTGTTTCTAGTTGGTCGGTACTGCAATGCTTCGTTCATGACTAGCTTGTATATTCCTCTTGTCTACATATTATCTTAAAATGACACATAATTCTATCCTAGACAATTTTCATAATTCATCCAGTATAGTTTAAGGAAAGTCCTTGATAGGAAGATGGACACCAGCTGAGCACTTTGTGCTTACAGACAATAAGGCAAGTGAGGATGAGATCAAGTGTCAGTCTTTAGTGGCTGTATGATCCCAGGCTCCCGTCACCCTCATGTTCTGATTATACACAATTCAAAGAGATTACACAATTATATTATTACATCAAATCAAATCCAACATGTCTAGCTGACTCAAGGTTTATATTTTTTCAATTCTCTCAGGAAACTTACATAAAATTTATAATAAATTTAGACTTAAGCCAAATATTTTACTCTTTATTGAAATATATGACATGGATACATGCTTTGTGTATTCCCTTTAAATGTGATAAAATACACTGATTATTAGTCCCCAAGAAAATAGAACACACACAAACATTTAAAAGAGGAATTTCATCTGAGCCAAAGGATGTCTTGTAGCTGATTAAATTTAAATCATAGTTTCATGTCCTTGCAGAAAGCAAAGATATTAAAAAAAAAAATATTATCCGACACCATTTTTTACACATGTATATTTTTCTAGTATACGAGTGTGTCAAAATCACAATCTTATTACACTGGAAACAAGTCTAGTTACAACAGTTTAATAAAATTGTATCCATTGAAAAATAGGTCATAGCGGGGTTTCAAGATAAAAATTTTCATAGACACATCCCACGCAATGTATACACATCTTGTTTAAAACACCAAGCAAGGTGGCAAAATGATAACACATTGGTCTTGTATTCTGGAGGACAAGGGTTCGATCCCTGGCACCGGCCACCCTAATTTTTGTATTCCATGGTTTCCCGAAATAGCTCCAGGCGAATACTAGGATGGTTTCCAAATAAAAGCCATTGCAGAATCCTCTCCCAGCTCCTGTGATTGTACCAAGTTGTGTGTCATCGTCTCTAATTATCTCGCTGTCTACAAGACGTCAAGTCCACTTACATTACCTTGTTTAATACACATGGAGGGTTTTAATTTAAAAATAACAAACTACTATATTCTTAAAAATTTTAAATTCTTATAACATTAATAATTGTAACAAAAATTTCACAAAATAAAATTTACAATTAATGTTTTTAATGAATACTACAGTACTATACACATTTATTTTAGTTTATTACCTGACCTATCTACTAATATAGTAGAAGTGCAACATAACACTGGTGTTAGGAGACATATTCCTGACCTGCAGATTAGCAGTCCCACAGCATACCAGGAGTGACCAGTACTTTATTTATTCAAACTGGGTAACATTAAATGCCTCCTATATAACAAGCTGTGATATAACAGACTTCTACTTTATGGGATGGGCGAAGGGGGACAAGACATTTCGTATGAAACAAAGTGTTGAATTTTCTTAACACCATTTGAAATTTTCTCTTTACAAGTTTACTTAAATATTTTAATTTCTAGTATTATCCATACTGAACTAGTTCAATGTAATCCACAGACATTACATTCACGTGCAAAACACGGCTAGAATACAAGATACGACACAGATTTCACGAAGGACATGTTACAATATAGGAGAATGTATGTCTTCCTGTGTATTTTTATAGTGCAGTAGCACTCACTGAGAAGGCCTTCAATTTGTTTAAAAAACTTATTCCCAACTGCCAGCTCTCTATAATTTTTTCACTTTATTTTAATCACCATGTAAATGTTGTAACGTGACACAGGGTTGGGCATTGGCTGAGTAAACAAATTAATGGCATTCTGACACAGCTTTGATAATTCAGGGTAAAGAATACATGATTCAACCAAACCACAAAATAATATTAAAACACAGAAGTATTGTAGAATGTATAGGCCTGCATAAATTATTTCCATTTGGTACAAATTATTACTTAAGAAATCCACACAGTTTCTTTTGAAATAACAACATGGTTTAATATCTAGTCATAGTGGCCACATGGTTTCAAAGAAAATTTATAATCCCCACTTACGTTCCGCTGCTTGCACTACTCGCAGGTTTACATCTAAATTGAGCACTCATCTACAGTTAATGTTTGTGACATATCACAATAAATGTGTTCCACAGACTATGACGCACCCCTCTCAGAAGCAGGAGACTACACAGAGAAGTATAATGCAACTGCTGAGCTGGTGCAGAAGTACTTGGCAGTCCAGACCAAGCTACCAGGAAGGCCTGCCGAAAGTGTGAAGGAAGCTTACGGCAATATCGCTTACACTGAGCAGCTCACCGTTGGCCAGCTGATAGACCAAGTGGTGAGTTAAGTTGAAGACACTATCATGTTAGGTATCATCACAGAGTAATGCAGACAATTAGTATGGAAGTAATGCCCTTGTAATCAAAGGATATTTCTAAACAACTCAACAAATTTCATGCTCAAAAACATTGAGATGTATCAAGCACTTGGCTTGAAAAGTCACAAGTTTCCAGTGCAATATTTTGTTTGGTTATAGTGTCTCTGTGGATCCTGTATTCTACAAATGGATACAACTTTCAAAGTTAATTGTACACTACCAGTCATAAAAATTGCTACTCCAAGACTGACATGTATCATGGTCTTCTGGTTGTGGAAATACGTTGAGTAAGGTATAGCAATGACTGATTACCAGGGACTGGAAAATTTCGTGAATTCAATTACCTGTAGGCTAGCATCCATTGTACTATGCATACTCCAGCCCCGTCTGTTCGTTCATTGCCTGTTGTTCCACTGAGTAGCAGCTAGTTGACAAATAGTCGGGGCTTGAGTATCCATAGTACAATGTATTCTAGCCTGCAGGTCATTGAATTCGCGAAATTTTACAGTCCCTACAGATTACATATATGTGGCATAGTGCACACACAAGTTGTGACCCTGAGTAGCATGTACATAGAGGTAAGAGCTGCTCAGAGGAAGAAGCAGTGTGTTTTTTCCCTTATCTTACCGTGTACAGGTGAGCATGGTGTGGTCTTTGACATGATAATGATGCTAAGAGGTTTCCATTTTTGACTGCCGGAGAATTGCGACCTATCTGGATTCCCTTATCAGGTAAATGTGGCTTCAACAGTAAACAGCAATGTTGAAATCAGTTCACACCTGGCAGCATGTACGTAACAAATGTGGACTTTAGCAAGTGTTCACAAGAAGCAGTAAACTCTACATACAGACAGTAAATAGTGAATGGGAAGGGTATCACACCCCTGCTTTGGCAGACTTCTGAACTTGGTACCCGTGTCTACCGAGCCTGGAATGCGTGATCACACACACATTATAAAACACACAAGTATGTTCAGGTGTGATAGGTATTAAAAACATTAAGCAGAAATTGAAATCTGGTCAGAAAAGACAAAGTTGAAGCATTGACTTACTTACCAGTAATGACTAGAAGCTGCTATATTTAAATTTTAATCTCTCAACCCCTAATTAGTGTAAATGAACATGTCCAGAATGTTTTTGCCATGCTGCACATTAACATTTTGCCAGCATCTTTGTTCTTATGCAAGGCAATCATTTATTAGATTTAGAATAATGTGTTGTATATTCTGGAAAGCAATCTATAATAGATAAAGTTGATGGCAACCCAACTATTAACCACCTAAGGACAGGAGCATGAAGCATCTCAAGATGTTTAGGGTTTTGCATTGCAGGACTTTGCAATGGCAAATACTTAATCTCTTCCCTCTTTTAAGCCAAGGGAAATGACGCACACAACCACTTATACTGCTATAGGTTTATTACCGTATTTGCCAGCATATAAGAAAACAATTTTTACATATTTTCGACCCTCAAAAATTGCTACTCGTCTTATATGAGGGTGCTAAAATTTTTGGTGATCAAAAATCGTTTGAAAGCTAAGCTGTAAGCTGTGGAGTTGTATGATGTTTCAAGGAATTGCGTTTTTCATCACAAATGAAAACGAGTGCCCTGTTTATTTTAATAAAATTTACGGTACGAAATTTTGATTAGCATCATTCATAATAAAGGACACTTCCTCGCAGCGAAGCGGCGATCGATGCGAGTGCGTGCCGAGATACTTTGTCTCGCCAGCCACAACTCTCGGGCGGAGAAAAAAAGGATCTAGGTCCGCATGCTTTCATCCTTTGTCTCGCAAGCACAAGACTCTCGGGCGGAAAAAACGAGGATCTAGGTACCGTACCACACGTTCACGTGTCTACCATCTAGTGCTAGGCTGGCAGACAACAGCGCACAGGAACGCGATGACCTTGCAAGCAGCTGTTGTTGCCCGGCGTTGCCATGTAGTGCGCGGCGTGCCTCAGGCCGGCGTTGCCAAGTCGCGCACACCTGCCGGCAAATGGATATCGCCGACCGCCGTGCATTTCCTTGGCTCTTGGGCGCGCCGAGAGCAGTACTAGCCAATGTTATTAGTTTATGTGTCTACTATGATGTTTACATGCCGATAATAAATGCATTGAAAATATTTAAATAAAATTTTTAATGTTTCTGGCAAAGAAAAAAAATATTTTTCTGTCGGGAAACTCAAAATTAGTAATTTAATTTTTTTCAAGATTTTGTACCTTCAAAACCATGACTCGTCTTATAAGCGGGGTCGTCCTATATGCCGACAAATATGGTATCCACATCCAGATACACTAAACATACAACCAAATTGTTACCCTTATGCTGACGTTGCATATGGACACCATAAAGGACATAAGACGTGACCGAGTTACGCTGTCATCAAGTTTAGATACTTGCTAAACAGACATTACGTACACGTTCTAGAGAAAAAAAAAATTTAAGATGAACACAAGTGTTTGTAAACTAAATATACCTAAACTTGCCTCTACATTTGAAGTGTGAATTCTTACACCCGGTAAGGTTAACACAAGGGAGTAAAATAAAAGGTTTCAGAATAATTAAGATGAAAACAGTACTACTGATCAGATGATACTGAGTTTAAATCCAATTTTACTGGCACATGTCTGTGTTCGAAAGTAGTTGTGCATAAACTGGCATTCAAGTTTTCTCACTGTGACTACATCTCAAAGACTAGTAAGAGAACATGACGTACCTGGTGGCCACCAGCCACTGAGGACACCTTGTCACCACACAACTCCACCTTAAGAAAATGAAAGAAAACATAGATGGTAATCAAGTTTTGAACTTATTATCATGCTTAGGGATAGACACGTTATTAAGGTTGTAAAACAAAACCCTATAGAAAAATCATGACCTAAGGATTTCTGTTCAGCGAGTTGTTTATGCGACTAAGGTACATATATATTTTAATGATCCAGCGCTCTAAAAAGCATTGGGCTAAGTGACCTGATGAGCCACATGACCTCCCCTTACCCTGCTCACTATCTCCAGTTCCGGTGACGAGGCGGTGGACTGCGCCCCTACTCTCCCCCCCATCGTCCCACCCCTAGTGACACAGGCCACTCAGGCCTTCTGAATGGGCGGGCACCTGTCAGTTATCCGTGACAAGTATTCAGCTCGGACGTAACAGAATGTCACTGCAACACCTAGAACCGAGCCAGTTGCTAAAAATTTCCTCCACGTGCCACCATCGTCGATGCTTTCACACACTACACAGTGCAATTATAGGGAACAAAAAAAAAAACTTAATATTTACTTCCTATGATACTGGCAATTTCTCTTGGAAACACTTTGTACTGGTAGTATATTTTGTGCAAGCTAGTCATCTCGGACATTTCCAGCCTGTGGTAGGTGAGCTAGTGAACTGTTGTCATTTTCTGCCATTCAATCCTTCATATTCACTCTGACCAAAGTACAAATTTTAGTCTTCCTCAGCGTACAACAGCTACCATTCTCCTTTACTTTATGTTCCTTTCCTACATACTTTATATATGAAATTTTTCCAAGCAATCTTTCTGTTACTTCATCCAAAATACAAACCTTAAAAATTAAATATTCATGTAAGTCCAAATAAAACAAGATTTAGGAATCCTATACTACACTTCCACATTCTGTGTTTCTCTATGCAAAGAAATGTTTTGAAATTCAACTGCACTTGTGAAACTTCTGTGTTGGTACCACTGTGTGTCACAGCCATCTGCTGATCGTGTTCAGTCAGACAACGTGATAGCCATGGAGCTCATGAACATCAACAGTGGCAGTGGGCAGAGCTACGGCTTTGTGGTGTACAGGAAGAAAGGCCTCGAGATACCCAAGAACTCTGTCCTCGAGATCACTGGAAACATACATGACATGGCCGTGGTGTTGGTCAACGGAGTTCGCAAGACAAAGGCAGTTACCAAAGTCATGGATGTTACAGAGTTTGGATGTTGGCAACTGAGGTGAGTGTGATTGTAATGTCACATATGTCCGTGGCAATTTGTATTATGGAAGTGAGGTGAGAGGTTTATACTGCCCTTTAATGACGAGGTCTTAAGAGCAGACGAGGATGAAATGAGGCAAAGGTACAACATCCGTGCCCGAGCTGGGATTTGAATCCAGGACCTCTCACACTGTAGACCGGCACCTAACCGACTCCGCTACAAAGGCTGGCTTGTTTAATGGAATCATATTAAGCTTCCCAAGTTCTGTCTTTATGGCTTCCCTCACAGTTCACTTAACTCATGATGTAATAAATTACACAATAAGGAGAGAAATTTGAAATTTTTTTTTTGCTTTTTTGTACCTAACAATGCACTATTGCTGTGTAATTCCATTTTAAAGATATGCACGTTAAAACCATTCCTTGTACTTAAAACAAATTTTAACACTTTCCCCAATTTGAATGAAAAAAAAAAAAAAAAGTAATTTATGATTGAATGTGAGAAAGACACTGATAATTTTGTTTCCCACATCCCCCTTTGAAAGAAAATATTTCCTTTGCACGTAGCAATTGCTTCACTGGGTAAATTGTAATATGAGATGTGTAACATTACATCAGAATATGCACAGCTGCTACAGTGAGCAATGGGCAAGACAGAGTTTATATTACAACTCTTAACTGTGAGGATTGAGATCACTTGGACGATGGTGTGAGATAATACTGAGTAATGGTGTAATACATTTGATAGAAATGGAAAGGCTCTAAGAAAACCAACCACTCAATGGTAACGTTCACTTTGAGTTACAACCATGTTGTGTCACATATGCTCGGCATTTGGCAAAACTGCAATGGTAACTGACCAGAACTTAACATACTAGAAGTCCTATAAAATGCACATTCCTGAGGGGCAGTCACAGAGCTAACTATGTAATTACAGATATTAAAAAAAATTTTGAGGTACCCTACATCTATAATACACAATAAGGCATCATTGTAGAATGACAATGCTAGCCAGTGTGAGGTATAACCAGGACTTGTCATCTGCTACGTCTTATAAACTCCTAACTAGTTGCAGACGCGGTGGTCGAGGGGTCAGATCTCTCGCCTCCCACCAAAGTGATCCGGGTTTGATCCCCGGCAGGGTCAGTCCCTGGATTTTCGCATGTGGGATTCGTGCCGGACGATACCATTGGTCGGCTGGTTTTCTCCAGGATCTCCCATTTCCCACGCCCCTTCATCCTGGCGCCACTCCATACGCACCTCATATCACCCCTCACCAGCTTTTTGACTTCGATGTTAAACGCTGACCACAATCTCTCACTCACTCACTCCTAACTAGTTCTGTACAGCTGTGTACAATTTATGGATATATGATGTGAAAGATAATATCTCTGTATGCAGTAATGGAACTCTCTCCTTGGATGCTGCAAGCAGCGGCGCCAACAAGATGCTGGACATCATTGTCGAGAATATGGGTCGAAGGTATACATTGAAGGGCCTGTACAACAGTGATGTGATACTTGACAAGAAGGCTATACGCAGCTGGGAGATCATCGCCCTGCAGTTCCATACCAAGTGGGTTAAGAGGTACGTGTCTTGTGTCCACTGCTTCAAAGTCTCAGTTTCAATTCCTCACTAACTTACAACAAATGGTACTTATTGTCAGCAGAAACACGTGGTAACACAATTACCATGAAAAGTATATTGATTGGCTTTTACTTACATCCAGAATGTTTTCCCTCGTTTCTTGCTTGTTAAATAACTTCCTTTGGTTTTGTTCTGTTGCAGCTTGAAAGGATGGCAGAAGGTTTCGAAGGCAACCGGACCAACCATGTACAGAGCCGTACTGAAGGTCTCCACACCTCACGACACTTTCATCGACATGTCTGCCTGGGGGAAGGGGAATGTTTTTGTTAATGGGTTCAACATTGGCCGCTACTTCAGCGTTGGTCCAACACACACACTGTATGTTCCTGCACCGTTCCTCATCAAGGGAGAAAATGAGGTAGCTAGATAACCAAATTTTTATCGCTTTGCTTTTAATATAATGGAAAACACTACTCAAATTAAACCGCACTTCACTATGAAAAAAGTAAATGTATATTCTGAAATATCCTAGGTAAAAACTGTTGCAAACTTAAACACTGTGTGGAAAGTAGTAATAGTGTAGTGGTTAGAACACTTGCGTCTCATCAAAGCAATCTAGGTTTGATTTGTGGAATGTTGTTGTCATTTATATGATATGAGAAACCTTGTGAACATGGCTGTTGGCTGGCAGGATTCAACGGGGTACTCCCACTTCCACTACCATTGCATTATGTCACTGCTCCATATCTCAATCTATCCTCACCAGTTCTCAAGACCTCGCTGACCATAATCACATTCCTAACTCTTTCTCTCCAATACTATGCACCTGTCCAAATACGACAATACTGAAGGAAGTTTTTGCAATATTGGTTTTCTAATATACAAACATTTTCAACACAAGACGTTAGAGAATTAGTGATTAATTAGTGTCCCTAAAGGGATTATAATTGAATCTTACACAAAAATGATCACAAATAAGAAATGAAAATGCCGAAACGTACACAATTGCAAAAAAAAAAAAAATCAAGTTGGTAATACTAGCATTTCCATTTAAATGCATGCCACAATGTGAAATTATGTATGTCTTTGAGAAGAAATTTACTTTGCTTTCTGACTACTTTTGTTTTGAGTTTTATGTTTGTTGTTTCAGATCCTGGTTTTTGAGCTGTACTCTCCAGCTGCTCATATCACTTTCACCAACAAGCCAATCCTTAACAACAAGTAATAACCAAGAGCAAATAAATCAATTATGTAAGAGCATTATGTATTGTAAAAATAAAATATGCTCTTTCCGATGACACAAATGTGTAGGCTGTAATTACTTCTCCCTCACCCCTCACTCTGTAGATTCATCTGCATGTTGGTGTTTAATCATCTGTTTCTGCAAGCAACCATTACTGTACATACATACGTTGAGCTATCATGAGAGAACGTGTTGGGCTGATAGCTGCTAAACAGAATACTGAACTATCAACTTTGCAATCTAGACTAAAAGCTTGCTGGACTTAGCATTCAAATCCAAGATTAGAAGATTAAGAAAAAAACACAAACCTGATAGTTAAAAACTTAAAGTTTTGAAGAACAGAAGACAAAACACACAAAACTGAAATCCAGTAACATCTTAAGAATTCTAGAATGAGCCTTAAAATTGTCGCTTCATACAAAAGCCTATACTCATGGCTCTTTATCATATAGTGTTTGCAGCTTCACAAAAATATTGTAAGTCTTGTTCACTCCGTCAATAATTAGTGAAGAAATTCGAGCCTCTTCTACACATACCTGCGACTTCCCTGCCCATACATGTGTTAAGGTGCAACTCAAAGCTGTTAAATCTTTACAATGGCATCAGATTTTTAAATAATCGCCGGTGAACAATCATTATTCGTTCATTGTAGTTAAAGATCCAACCAATAGAGTCTCCACCTCCACCTTTGATGCTTACTGCATTCAAAACTGCTTATACTTGGCAACAAGACCATTTTGGGTAGATTATCGTGTGGGGAAGAAGAAGAAGTGATTCCCAACAAGTCAAATTCCATGTAACCGAAATATCAACTCGGGCATTAACCTAGTATAGTTAAAAAAGCAAATATGTGTAAAGGTTGATTATGGTGAACTAAGTATATGTATGACTATGAGTCTCTGAGTGTACCTGCTGGTAGTCCGTGCTTGGCAACAGTAGCTAATGTGTGGTCAGCCCCCTTGCCTATCGTCTCTCCCGCCTTGCCCCCATCTCTCCAAGTCTTCGAACCGGGAGGCGGGACAGTTAGTAACCAGCCACGAGTGTTATGACATGTTTGGGAGAGGCAGCACTCACGATAGGGCTTGTCTTGTGTGACATATTAAATGGGTGTGAATCGAACACTATTTGTTCATCTCTGTAGTTAGGGTGACCTAGCGATCCCCTCGAATGCAGTGCCGAGCACGACGGACTCTGCAGGCACGCACGACCGCGTGATAGGAGAGTCTACGCTCTATCTTATCTCCAAACAGCCCCCTACATATGATAAATTTATGATTTCGGCATTATAAGGTAATTAAAATCAAACAAAAATCAAATAAAAATTACAGAAAACTACTAATTATAACACAAATAATAATTACAACTAAAGTATATCCAAATTCTGTACTTATCTCCAACAAAAACACAATGATCCTCAAACATTATTTTTGCTACAACTTCAACAATTTTTAAAAGACATTTTTACTCGCATATTGCTTGTTAAAACATCATTCTTGCCATAAACTCAGCAACCTTTTCGACATTTACATGACATGGTCTTTAGCAATGTATTTTAATCTGAGGGGGGAAAAAAACTATTTAAGAGAGACAAAGTAACTGTATTTTTCCTGGTATAATTACAACTCCATTTTCTAGCTTACTTTTTTTTTCTACAAGATATGTTGCTTCACATTGCTATAACTATATCTGGATAAATAAAAACAATACGAAACAACACCTCACTATCCCTGACACTTGACAATGATTAAGACAATTATGATTCAAGGCCTAAGAATCTGTCTGAAATGATTACCTTATTTTTTACAACTGGACCACATTTTGCCCCCACCTTCCCCACTTTGAAAATAACACTAATTGCAACAAGAAAACACACAGTAACCTCTCTCAGCATCTGAACAATCTTCAATGCATCTTTAGTTAAATACCACTTCCATCAGACCAGTCCAGCCTAACTGTGGCTTGTCGTAATGTTGGAACTTTGTGATCCTCAGCGTACACCATCTCAGCTTCCAGCTGCAGACTGCAGGGCATATGAATTGTTGAACCTTTCTTTTATTTTGCTGGTTACACTCAGTGGATATTCTGAATGTTATGAGATTAATGTTACATTAGGTTGTGAAATAAAAATCCTGGATGCTCTTCATATTTTGTATTTATTCTGACCGACTTAGTTCATAGACAGTACAGTCCACTCTTGTAAAAAAAATTCCTCTGGTGGCCATCACGCTTATGAGGAAAAATTTTGTGAAAAAACATTCATTCCTAAAGAAATTTAGGAGAAAATATATGACAAAACAACACTCATACAAAACTATTACAGCCTAACGCTTAAGAAGTGAAGCAGACTTTGATAACCCACAATTAAAACTGCCTACACGTGTGGGCGGAAACAAATTTTTAGAAAAAAGAATAGCCTAAAAAGGTTCTAAAGTTACCTAAAAAGAAGATTTAGGCTTGGGTGCTGCCAGAACATGGAAAATTTGTCATTGCCTACAAACTGTACGCAATATTTTGGGCCGCAGCCCTGCGCACATTCGTCCTTGCCTGCATCACAATATTCTTCCAAAGATGGTGATGGTAAATTACCCAACCGTGAAACTAAACCTGTGCAGTTATCTTCCCAGCCAATCACAAACCTCCATGCTGAGAGAGTCCCAATAACTTTTAAAACATTTACTAATTGAATATTTTTACCTTGAAATGTTATCATCACTTCAACCATTCTTTACAGATTCTTTAATTACACACGTTGTATTAAAATATTACTGTCACCATAAACTCATTACTCTCTGAACTACCATAGATATTATACTATAAACTTCAGAGATTTCCTGCACACTTATTTGATTCTTAACAACTCTTCAACTTCATTGTAAAAAGTAACATAACTTCAAAATTATTCCAGTAGAACTCCATTAATCTGGAGAATCTCGAGACTAAGCTCAGTTGCATTATTTAAGTTCATAGTTTGATCCTAAATTCAATTTAGGATCTGCACAAAAAAGATTTGCATCGTTGCCTCATTCAAGATCAAAGCCTGTTCAGATATCAACCAGAACTTTATTTGGAGCTTCAGATTTTGCTGGTTCAAGAGGCTGGATCCGAGACTGAAGGCTTGTTTACAAAAAAAAGGAGTATTCATATTACCACGCATAATTCATATTACGAAGTATAACCTGTCAAATTTTCGAAAAGGGTTATGCTTACTACAATATGTTGTGTTGTCAAACATGTATTGTGATGAAGCAGTATCGACAGCTCGTTACAGTTCAGCTACCTTTCATTGCTGCAGGCGTTGTGACTTGTAGATGTTCAACAAAGATAAAATTACAGTCTTAACAAATGTTATGATTCTTTTCAATCATCTTGACCAATAAGGTCTTACATCACTTCCAATTCGATAAAATATTGTACCTTAGGTAGCAACTTTGACTAAAGAAAAATGTCCTTAATTTGCTTCACTGAAATCACATATATAAAAATAAAGTTCCATTCAACTAACCATCACCAATTTTAGACACACATTCAGTGTATCTTTAGTCACTACTTAAGCAAATGCAAGTTTTCTTTTAAAAACACAAACTGATTGACATGATCAGGGAGTAGGAGACTGCAATTATCTATAACAATAAGTCCAGCTTGCGAAAGAGTTTGTTCCGAGAAGAGTGAATGTACTCTCGGGAACCGTCAAAAAATCACAGGCTATTGAAAAATGTAACGGCGCACGTCGGGGAGCAACGTTCGGCTTGTGAGCATTACTACGTACGTTACTGAGTTTGTCTACCCCTGATTTCTTTATAATAAAGTGAAATATTACTCTTCGTAGATAACAAGAATTTGACAGCTAGAGTTACATTCTTGTCTCATGGTCCGCAGATCACCTCCCTCCCCACACACTTTCCCGAACATCAGTGTGGGAAACAACTTGCAACGCGTTTCCTGGGAAATGTCAATCAATATCCTCATCCCCTTGGCAGAAAAATATCTTGCAGACATCAAACCCGAAACCCTACCAGGGTTCCCACAAACTTGTTCCAGCCAATTTCCCTGAGTTTTCCCTGTTTTCCCTGTCCCAGATAAAATTTTTCCCTGTCTAACAAAAATGACATAGGTAAAGAATAACAATTAAATAATGCTTAAATATCTTGTCATTCACTTTGAATAACTATACACAGCACATTTTATGACTAACCTTTGAAATATACTCACTAA
>PNEQ01000569.1:19787-39151 GCA_003012365.1 Medauroidea extradentata | reverse complement strand
AAAAAAAAAAAAAAAAAAAAAAAAAAAAAAAAAAAAAAAAAAAAAAAAAAAAAAAAACCCAATATTTCCCCAGTAGGAAAAATTTTAGGATTTTCACAAGCATGAAAACTAATATTTGCAATTTTTTCAACATGCCCAGTTTGCATTAAAGGTACGTATTACGAGTCCTTTCTAACATTTCAGTGCTATCCAGCCACTGAAATTGACAAAAATCTGTGGAAATAACAATGAACTTGACAACGACAATAACACCAATACCAGGATAAATATAACAGTGCTCTTAAAACTCTGTTATTTTCCATTCTGTAACTTTTATGAAAGCTCAAAATGAGTCAACCAAGAATATTTTCTGAAAGTTTCCAAATTTACAAAAAATTCTCTGAAATTTCCCTGATATGTCCAAACGGCCACTATTTCCCAGATAATTCCTGGTTTTCCAAGTCTGGCCAATCTGGGTGTACACATGTTCCAGGTCTAGTTACTATTGAATCACGGAACAAATTGTGCGCTTACAGATATGACATAACACGTGTTACGACTAATGTTGGGTAAGGTTGTGGAACAATTTAAGGGAAAAATTTGTTGATAGGGATGACAGAATATAAGAACAACTGGGAACAAAGCAAACAAATATATTTTATTCAAGTGTGAACTAACTATGCATCTGGTATTTTGGAACAACGGTTGGTTAAAATGTATGAAAAGTAACTCTGTGAAAGTTTAGGTTGGTTAAAAAATTACAACTTTTTTAATTCAGTAAGTTGAACGAAGATTAAGATTGGTTGGGAGAGCTTTTTGATTCATGAGTCAGTGATCGAAAATTCAGGAAATGGTAGTAATGCTACGTGAATAGCAATACTATGCAAATTAGTGAAATGTTGCTTACAATATGTTGGTTTGTTTTAACTGTTTAACTGCTTTACATAAAAACATGTTACTTTTGGGTTGTGTAACTGAACGAGATGTGTAACGTCCAATTTTGGAATAATACCTCTGCAGAGAACTGGAATAGAATGGATATTTGTGAAAGGTAAGTAGTTGAGGTCAAATAATGTATATTGTGTGTCGTCTTTCTGTTAATGAAGTGTAATTTCTAAAGGTATCAAAGCTAGTTGTGTCTACTGTCAAGTAATTTGTGATGTTGACGCTAATATGTTTTGAGGCAAAGTACATGAAAAAATTTATTATTTTTTGAAACTAGTATCGCAGAGTAACAAAGCGTGGCTGGGCTTCATTTACTACGCACTCGATCCTAATTTATTGGTATTGAATAATAACATAAAATCCATCCTCTATTACTTTGCGAAACCAAAAAATAATATATGTATGTATGTATGTATGTATATATATATATATACACACACACACACACACACACACACACACATATATATATAGTAGATGACTTTTCAGGCAAAGATGAAAATTTATTATTTCAAATTGGTATCATGAGTAACAAAGAATGGAAGGATTTTAATTTAATATCTTATTCCAATATATTTGTACTGAATAGTGAAATAAAATTCCAGCCACTGATTTTTACTTTCCGATGCCAAGAGGAAATCTGCATTATTCTGTATTCCAGTCCCAAAAACCCCCATATTACCACAAAACCAGGGAAAACGCTTAATAGAAAAATACTGCACAGACTCATAATAAACCTTATCACGCTTCCTTATGTCTGCTACAACAGCATGGATTACAGTTTCATTGTGTAGTGGAAATTTTGTTTAATATGTATTTGCATGCAGATTCAAAATATCTCCTCACAATTGTGTAGAAACCAACCACGTTTTCATCCCTTAAAGCAACATCATTTTCACCAATGTACACTCTTGTTTTACTCCAATAACCAAGTCACTGTTGTCTTTCTGTAGTTTCCAATCCCAGTATCTAAAACCCAAAACACTACTGGCATTACGAATACCTTCAGGCTTCATAAACCTGATAAAAAGCTCAGTGAGTAGTGACAACAGTTCACTATACTGGGATGGTGTTTTGAACGAACAAGCAATACAGTTTTGTTTCAGGTAAAGACAAAGCGTGCTTGATCCTATGCAATCGTGCACTGGATATATAGGTTACTCATCTTTTTTAGCTGGTTTCTGCCCCCGACTTCTTGAAATGCCAATCTTGCGTTTTGATTGTGCTGAAGTTTAACTTTATCCGATTTAGAAGAAGAGGGTTTCTTATTTGTAGATTCTGCAACCTCCCGAGGAGCGATGACTTTGTCAAGTTTGACTTCACGACAGTTGGTGAATCGGAATTACATTTGGTATTATTTTAACTTCCACGTTTTGCTTTGTCAAGTGAGAGAACTGAGGAAATATTAAAGCCTGCAGGTAGTGAGATTTTTCTCGTTCGTCACTTCCAAAAGAAGAGTTGCTGCTGGAGTTCAAATTGTGTGTATTACACAAATTTTCACCAAAAACAAAGGTGAATGATGCACACCACTGTTCCAACAACCTATCAATGCAATTCTTTAGTGATGGCCACCTAGTGCCTGTGTGCTTCAGGATCTTGTGTGTGGAAGTATCGCACAGAACTTGGCATTGCAGTAGTTTCTGACGACGAAGAGAACTTTTATCCAAGTAGGGATACACATTGATCAAGGTCAATACATACTGGCAATTCTCTCACTGCATTTTATGCAGCTATGTGAATCAAATGGTACACATATCCCTGAATGAAAACATTAGGGTTAATGTAATTTGTGTCTGCCAATCATGGTTGAAAAATTATCTGTTCCAAGTGAAATACAGTTATTCCACGACAAGTCCTTATTCTGCATTTCATTATTCAGTAAGTTGAATATGTTTCCTCCTGTGTTTTGCACCTTGCAAGCAGAAAGAGCAAGAACTTCTGAAACAGTTTTTTTCTAAATCGCATCTGTACGCAGTAACGACGATGGGATACAGTGTAAACTCTTCATGCTAAAAGCTGAATGTTTTAGGTTATGAACTATTTCAACTTGAGAAACCTCTAACAATGATTTAACAATTGCAGTAGTCTTCGTTCGTTTACAGGCGTAATTTTGTGTGATCTTTGAATTAGGACACATTGATTTTAGTAAAGGACAAAAGTGATCTGCAACAGCAAGTGGCAGGTTATGCTCTACGAGAAACGAAGTAAAAGGAACTTCGGCGTTTGTAGTTTGATCTGCAATTTCAGGTTTAAAAAATGACGTCAAAGTTTTTGAAGCAATATTTAACCTGGAAATCTGTACGTTTCTTGCTGTTTACATGATGTTGACAATCGTCTCGCCCACTATGTTGTTCACTGAAATCGCACTTGTACAGAGCGCAAAACACGTGGTTTTCAGATATGCCAGATGCTTTTAGACTTGTCAATTACTGTGAGTATTCTTTTCAATATTATTAACAATATTTTGCTTTGGAAGCTAACTTGTATGGACAAACACGCTTCATGTTCCATATTGATGTACAACATTATTCAATTCGACTACAGTTAACATCAACAACTAATCAATAAGTCATAAGTCTGCATACGAACATCTTCCGACCTGTGCCACGCAAATGGTAAACAAACTACAGTACACAGTTTGTAAATACGCTACAATTGCCAAAATATTGTTTCTGTATTATATAGTAAGAACACAAGAATTGTTATGTATAAAGGTTGGCATATGATAAGATGGAAACTAGGGTACTGTGAGGTCGGTAGTACGAGAGAAGGCCTGATGATAGCTATGAGTAGTGCTTGAATAAAGAGGTTTTTAAAAGACAATAATGTTGTAATTATTCATATTCATGAAAAGATATAACAAGAACGAAACATGGCACAGTCGGTAGGTTCTAAAGGGTGAAGGTACATAAAATAACTAACCAACTGTGTTGGAATGGAGTTCAACAAGCCGAGTCCACTGAGCCTGACTGGCGATGTGGCGCAAGACTTTAAAATATTTCAACAAGAGGTAGAGGTGTATTTCTCAGCAATAGAAACAGACTGCAAGCCAGTTCAAGTGGCCGACTTAAGAATTTGATGGGGACAGAAGCACTGGAAGTGTATAGTGCACTAAGTCAGGAAAGTAACACAACAGAAGAAACTGTTAGCAGTATTCTCAAAGTAATGGAAAAACACTGCATGCCTAGGAAAAATGAAACTATGAACATTTTCCGGTTTTTCAGCAGAAAACAAGCCAGTAGTGAGCCGCTTGACAAGTTTTACACTGATTTAAAGTTGTTAAGTGGACCTTGTGAATGTGCCTAACAGGAACAAAAGCTTATAAAAGAACAAGTGGTGGTGGGAATCACATCCTCCGCAACACAAGAAAAGCTACTGAGTGAAGATATGTCCTTGGATAAAGTTGTTGCCTACTGTAAATCAGTGGAAGTCGCTGAGATGAGTGTTATGGTAATAGCCGAAGTACAGATGTCACAGGAGGTTCTTATGGTTGCACCGGGATGAAGAAAGCAGCGTTACAGCGGATCACATGGGCAGCCACTGAATAGTGAAGATAATGTGTGTACAAGATGTCTAAGAAAACATGAAGTGCGCAACTGTCCAGCGTATGGGAAAATAAATGCAACAAGTGTCTAGGGTTCAATCATTTTGAAGCCGCATGCAGAAGCAAGACTAAGGTTAACAATTGAAAAGACACTCGGTAAGGAAAGCCAAGGGATAGTAAAATGTTTCCAGTCAATCATGGTGCAGAGAGCAGTAATGAGTCGGATCATTTGGAAGTATTGTCAGTTGCAACAGTCTAACAGCAAGTGTAGACCTACTGTCAAGGAATGGTACAAAAATGTACTTGTTAGGGGAGTTAATGTTCAGCTTAAATTGGATTCAGGAGCTGTCACAAATATACTGCCATATAAAGTGTACAAGAAGCTGAGACCAGAGGTCCAACTAAGCAAAACAAAAGTGAGACTTCTTGTAGAATGTGAAACAGATAAAATGTTAGCTCTTTTAGAGTTTATTGTTGTACCAGATGAAGGAGCAACTCCAATATTGGGGTTGAACACCTGTGTTGAATTAGACCTAATACAGAGAATATGAACACTCGACACACAGGAGAAAAATGACTGCTAGAAGTGGTGTTTTACATAAATATAAACAGGCATTCAAGGGAGTTGAATGCTTTCCTGATGTGTATAAATTCCAGTTAAAAGATTCTGCAGTTCCAGTAGCCAATCCTAGCAGAAGGGTTCCCCTTTCAATTAAAAATAAACTGATAGAGACACTAGGGAACTTAGAGAGCAAAAACATTATTAAGTGGTGCTCAGAAGCTATGGAGTGGGTAAACATCCTAGTGATAGTGGAAGGGCCTAATGAGTTGCTGCGGCTGTGTTGGGATCCCCAAGACCTAAATTGACACGTCTTACGAGAGTATCATTCCATCCCTACAATTGAAGAGGTAAGACCAAGCCTAACAGGTAAGAAGTGGTTCTCAGTACTTGATCAGAAAGACGGTTTTTTCCAAGTACCTCTTGATGAAGAGTCAAGCAAGAGATGTACATTTAACACACCATTTGGATGTTATCGATTCCCAAGGCTACCCTTTGGACTCGCTAGTGCTCCAGAATTATCTCAGAAATTGAACACCAATACTTTGGTGATATACCAGATGTTTTTGATACTTTGATGACATTTAAGCGTGTGCAGAAAATAAAGAAGAACATGACCTAATATCGGGGAAGGTGTTAGCTAGGGCTGTTAAATACAATACGTATTAAGTTTAACCCAGATAAGTTTAAGTATTGTGCTACTCTAGTTCAATACTTGGGTTTTGTAATAAGCAAAGATGGTGTCAAGACAGACCCTGACAAGGTAGAAGCGATACAGAGCTTGAAAGAACCCCAAAACAAAAGAGTTGCAGCAGTTATTCGGGTTAATGAACTATTTAAGAGATTATGTACTCAGGTTCTCTGAAGTTGTAAGCCCACTCAGAGAGCTTCTAAAGAAAGATGTGTTGTGGTCAATAATGTTAAAACACCTAAGCAGCAAGGCTCCATCCTTAGTTAGTTTTGACCCTAGTAAACAGATTACAATTCAATGTAATGCTAGTCAAAATGGACTGGCCAGCTGCTTATTGCAAGACTACAGACCAGTACATTTTGCTTCACGTTCAATGACTGAAACTGAGCAAGGCTATGCTCAAATAGAAAAATTTCAGTATCACATTTATGGGAATAGGGTAACAGTTTTCACAGATCATCTGCCATTGGTAACACTGATGAAAAAACACATGGTTCAAATTAAAAATACAAGACTGAAGAGATTATGATTAAAGTTACTAATGTATAACTTAGATGTACAGTATTTGCAGTGAGCGAAAATGTATCTTGCTGATTTGCTGTTCAGAAACTCTTCTGTTAAAATGGAAAAAGATGAGGTTATTAAAGATGTTGTGTATGTGGTAATAGGAATGTCAAAGAACCTCTTATATCCCATCCAGTACCTGACTACCCGTTTCCGGTAGTGTCAGCAGACATAGTAGAACGTTGGGGGGAGATCATATTTAGTTGTGGTAGATTACTTGTCATGGTGGCTTGAAGTAGAAAACCTGCAAATTAAGACCAGTAGGTCTGTAATAGAAATGCTGTCAGCAATTTTCAGCAGACTGGGAATTCCAGAAACAATTAGTAACAGATAACATACCATTTGGTAGTTATGAAATGAAAATGTTTGCTAAACAGTTGAGATTTAAGCTGGTCACATCAAGCCCACATTATCCTCAAGCTTATGGTCTCGTGGAGAAGACTGTAGGCATAGCTAAAAAACTATAAAGGAATCTGATGACACTAAACAAGATCTCCAATTGTTTCTGGTAAATTATAGGTTTCCTTTGAGTGACGTGGGAGTCTCCCCAGCTCAAATACTGATGAGCAGACAGCTCAGGACTCGGCTTACTGTCAGATAAGAGTTGTTGATGCCAACAGTTAGAGATGTCCGCCGAGAACTTTACCTAGAGAAAAGGAACAGTAAATGAAATTATGACTGCACAGCTGAAAGGAAATAGAATTTTAAGAAGGGGACTCTGTGCTGGTAAGAGATCTCAAAACACAGTGTTGGAACAAGACAGTTGTAATGGGAACATACGCAACTCCTAGATCATACGAAGTGAGGGATGAAGAAACTCCTCAGAAGTTAAGACGCACTGCCAGTATTTTTAAAGAGCCTTAAGGGATTTAGCATAGCTGACAAAGAGGAGGCACGAAGGGATGCCAACAGAAATGCTGGCTTCTTGCGAAGCCTTCAAGATGAAACAGAACAAGACAACAACGTTAATTAGGCAGGCAGAAAGTCAGAAAAACTGCAATTCAGGAAAGCACAACGGCATCACCTCATCAGGAGTGAATCACACTTTGGCCGAAGGGGGGAATGGCATGAGTATCACCAGAGCTGGCAGGCAAGTAGTACCTCCACAAATACTGAATATATAAACAAGTGGTAATTTGAGATCATGAAGTGGGTGTTAGTGCATGACGTATTAAGTGGATAAATCAAAAGTAAAATTGTAGTATAGGAAAGTACTGTACTTAACACGTACCTTGGGTGAGATTGAGATAGCGAACTACGCTGTTGATGTGGAGAAGGGCGCCAGCAATACTCCCCAGGTACTGCACTTCGAGACTCTTAGGCCTCAGGGTGTGGTTTGTTCGGTGTGTTCAGTATCCCACCCGACGCGTTTATGTGAGCGATTGAGTGGTAAAAGTACGTGAATGGATTAACACATATGACACTGACTATACAGGGACTACACACTTACTGGATGTTGGCCCCCAGTACGCCTGATAACTTACGTTGCTTACACTGGCAATATTAGGTGTCTAGAAATGAGGTAAATAGTATTTCACTCACAGATGATTTATTACACCGTGCCAACATAAGGTCTGGATTACGCACGGAATGAGGTAAACGTAGTAATGCGTCCCTTGCAGTAACAAAAACCCTAAAGCACACGACAGTGCATATGATAGTGAACTTTGCATAGTGACTACGACCGGCTGGTATATCGTACGTGGTTGGTGAGTGATCAGTGTGGAGCTGGTGTACGAAAGGTGAGTATACGACACCAAAGGTGCACCTCCTTAGGCAGCGAGGGACTGGCGGCCACTATGATGGACCGTCAGGTTCGCTTGGAAGCTGGCGTAGAAAGTTGAGTTGCGGTGAGCACGTGCCTAACTAACGTGTCACAAGGTAGCCGTTCCCATGCACGTTGTAGTGTCGCAGGACTCTACAAGTGATGTTAGCGGTACAGTGCGAAAACAGTGGCAAGCTATGCTAGGCCGGTGGTGGGGTGAATGGCACGTAACACGCTGCATATAGAGTGACGCTCTCAACGAGATGAATTGCGTGAGTGCATGATAATGAAATGAATGTACAATGTACTGCTCACATGTATGCTGAACACAACGGCGGTGTAATAACCTTCACGTGGTCGGTCACAAAACATGAATTGCGCCCTTAAAATGTTTTCCAAAACAAAATAACCCTAGCAACGCGTGTGCAAAATTATGCTGAATAAAACAATACCAAAACGAACCTCGTATGGTGAAGGATGGGTGCCGATGGCTCCCGATACATAAGCCCCTAACCACGTGGCGGTGGTGATGCCAACGCGGTGTTTAAGTTAAAAATACCAAAATGGTCACAATTATTAGGTTGAGCGTATGCACAATGCAATGGGGAATATCTGGTAACGTGCGCTAAGCAAAGGTGAACCGGTATACTAACGAGACTATGGGAAACTAACAATCAGTGAAACAAAAGATGATGAGCACACGGACAGGCGTCTTACCTCTCCAGAAGACGATGACGAACTGCCACGAGGAAGAGAGCCGCTAGGGGTTCCTTGCCTAGCTACGGGGTTTACACACTTCCGGTACCTCGTGCGTGTGAAAAATTTATATTAATATTTTATGAAAATGGCGTTGCATATTTTGCTTATATTGAATGACGCATTTCTAAATGTCTGCTGAAAACACTAAAGTAAACATAGCGAACGTGGTAACCCTTGATTGCCTTCGGCACATACTGCACTCTGCTGTTTTATACACAATACACTTTGCACTGAATGATTTGGCATGCATAAACACTGTGGGGTTGCGGGACGATTATGGGCGAGTCTGAGAATACTTTTGGGTGGGTGGAAAAGGACACACTCGAGCCGTTATGGGCTTAACCCATACGCTGGCCCTGCGGCCAGCGTCATACCTAGAGGTAGTTGTTTGTAATCATGAGGTAAGCTATAAGGAAAATGTCATCTATAAAAGGGGAAGAGGGGAGGTGTATTACATAGTAAAATCATAGTATGTACAAGAGATAGAAGCACAAGTACTCACGTTTTAGTACTTGACAGATACACACACAAATTGGACGACACACAATCGCGGAAGCGCGTATCGCAACGTTTCACTACTTAGAGCAGCTTCTTCGGACGAAGAGACATGGCTGACTGCGGTGTGGTGGCTGATGCATCGATGCTGATGCACCTAGCGGCCAATGGTTAGAACTGATATGAGGCGGGAGATACAAAAGCGGCAAGTGGAAGAGGATAATGAGGATATATGAGTACAGTGGTGTAGGAAGTTGAATGACTGGGCATGTTATCTTATATTGAGACCCGGTATTTGCCTGGATTTGGTGATATACTGATGAGCTAGTTCCCATCGTCTGAGTTCAGAGCTATTGCTTGTAGGTGGCAGGGCCCTCACCACTCTAGTGCTGTAGCAAGAGTCAAAGTCTTTGTTATGATGGGCTGCAACTTGTTTTTCCTGTGGGTTGGTGTCTTTACCTGCTATGGCTTGTCTGGTATCTGCTCTGTGGCCATTCATTCTCTGTCTCAAGAGTGTTAGTGGTGAGGCCAACATATTCAGCATCACAGTGTGAACACTGTAGCTGGTAGATCAAGTTCTTGGTAGCACAATTGTAACTACAGTGGATGGGGTAAATGTGGTTGGTTTGCCTGCTTTTGAATGATGCAGAGGGCTGGTGGATGATACAGGTGCCACAACGTGAGCTATTACAGGAATGAGAACCTTTGAGATTGGTAATAGTGTAGAAGCTAACTGTAGCTGTAGAAGGTGGGAGTTTGGGACGTACTAGTTTGTTGCGGAGGTTGGGTGGTCATCTGAAAACTAGCATGGGTGGTTTTGAAATAAGGTTTTGGGTTTGTGGTGAGGACGACAAGATTTTGTAGCCTGATCTGAGAATGGGTCGGAGGTTCAGGGTAACCTCTGTCTGTGAAAGCTTTGGCTATTCGTTGGTACTGTTTGCTAAGGTCACTGCAAGTTGAAAATATGCGATTGGCTCTGGTGGCAAGGCTGTAAGGTAGTGACTTTTTGGCATGGTATGGGTGACAGCTGTTGAAATGAAGGTATTGGAGGTTGTTTGTTGGTTTTGTGTGTACAGAGGTGTGAATGATGCCATTGTGTAGTGCCAACTCGACATCTACGAAAACTGCATGTGTCTTGGAAAATGACCAGGTGAAGTTAAGTGGACTGTAGGTATTCAAGCTGTTTAGGAAGTCGGTTAGCTGATCTTCTGTTGAGGTCCATATCATGAAGATGTCATCAATGTATCTCATCCAGCAGTATGGTTGGTTGGGCTGGTGACTGAGCAAGTTGTCCTCTAGTCTGCCCTTGAACAGGTTAACATAGGAGAGGGCCATGCGGGCACCCATGGCAGTGCCCTTGATCTGGAGGTAGTGTTTGTCTATGAAACGGAAGCTGTTGTGGCTGAGTGTTAGTCTGGCTAGTTCTACCAGAAAGGCAGTAGATGGTTTGCTGTTCGAAGGTCTTTGGTTAAGATAATGTTCTATGGCGGATAGACCAGATGCATGGGGTAATGTTGGTGTACAGAGATGTGACGTCTATGGTGACTAGATAGGATTCTTGCAGTATGGGGTCTAATTGTCTGAGGCATTCTATAAATTGTGGTTGGTGTCTTTAACATGGAAGGTAGCTGTTGGAACCCATTGTTGTAGATGTGTGTGTCTACCAGGGCAGAGATCCTCTCTGTGGGACTGCCGATACTGGACACAATTGGGCGTCCAGGTGGTGGTCGTGTTGATTTGTGGATTTTGGGTAAGAGGTAGAGGACTGGTGTGGTGGGGTCTGTTGGGGTGAGAAGTTTGATGGATTTATCTGACAGACCCTGGAGAGGGCCTTGGGATGTTAAGAACTGGTTTACGGATTGATTGAACTTGGCTGTTGGGTCTTCTTGCAGAGGTTTGTAGGTGGTGGATGTGTCATTCAGTTGATTCTCGGCTTCTTGAATGTAGTCTGATCTGTTGAGGATGACAGTGGTGCTTCCCTTGTCAGCTGGTAGAATTAGGATGTTGCTGTTGTTCTGGAGATCTCTGATTGCTTTTCTTTCTTGGTAGGTTATGTTATCTGTGTACTAGAGGGAGCTGGCTAAGTTTGGGTCAGAAATGTTGCCAAGAATGAAAGAGATAAACTGCTCTAGTGGGTGTGAGGGAGGAAGGGGTGGAGGATCCCAGGTGGAGGGAGGTGTAAACTTCTTCAGGGCTGGGTCTACAGAGTTGTCGTATTGGCTGGACGTGAGAAGATTGTCGAAGAAATGCTTAAGTCTAAGGTTACTTACATAGCTTAAGACATCCTTTAGTGTGGCAAAATAGTTAAATTTCTTTGATGGTGCAAATGTAAGGCCTTTTCCTAGGATACTAGTTTCTGCAGCAGTGAGGTTATGGTCGGACATGTTTAGATGGTCAGTTGGGCGTGTTCCTGGGGCAGTTTTGTGAGGGAAAGGTTTTGGTAGGGTTGGTGTGGTGTGTGCTGGTGTACGCAAGTTGAAGACTGAATCAAGGCAGGGTTTTTGGCCAATCACTGGTGGTGGGGGTGGCTGTTTCTTCAGGTGGAGTCCAGTTGGCAAAGGGCCATTGTTCATTTCTTTTGTTATGTATAAAAGGTTGGCATGTAATGAGATGAGAACTAGGGTATTATTAGGTTGGTAGTACGAGAGAAGGCCTGATGGTAGGTATGTATAGTGCTTGAATAAAGAGGTTTTTAAAAGACAATAATGTTGTAATCATTCATATCCACAACAAGATATAACAGGAACGAAACAGTTTCGGCAAACTAAACTAGCGAGAAACAAAAACACTGTATACCAGAGCGTGGGAAATAAATAGCACGACATATGATCCACACAGCTACGGATCAAAATAGGTATATGAAAATGCTTGTTTGTTCAGAGTCGGGCGGAAGGTAATAAATCCGTAGTTTGTCAACAGTATCTGTACTTCCGTAGTAAACAATCGTAATTAGTGTAAACTACGGATAATCCATAGTAGTTGGTACCTCTGGATATAGGTATGTTAGGTTAAGTGAGCACTCAAAAAAGCCCTACTTAATTTCTATTTTCTATCAAGTCTGTTTCTTTCCACAGTACATAAACACTGTAAATTGCCTTTATTTATGAAAAGCTTGTACAATGTTTAAATCTACACTGCACTGCTCCAAGACAATGTTAGCTACAATATTTACTCATTAAATACCCTTGTGTTTAATTGCTATAGGCTAATCAATAGTTGCCTTAACTACACATAATTTGGCAGTAATATTGATAAACAGTCATTCCTAATCATTTTTGTGCATGTAATAAAATGCCATGTTGACTAAACAAAAAAACCTCAGGGTATGATTTCTAGCACAAAGCAAAGTTGTGCCATTTATAGGTTAATTTTAACTTTTTTGATTTGCAGCGTGGAACACTGCTGGAGCAGTGTGTAGACAGTACATTCGGAACTACCTAGTCGAGTCACTTTGTGTTGGCGCTAACAAGTAAAATTATGCAGTCAATAGGTGCCTAAATAAGACCATAAATAATAAGTAGGTATATGCAATACAGAGAAGCCAATTTCATTTTAATATCATTCAGTATTGTTGCATTTTAACAGACACATACACAAGACTACATTCAGTAATTCAATGTGAACCATACAAAAAGTAATGTAGTTGTTATAACGTTGAATCATATGGAAAGACTGCTAATGAATTTTTTTAAAAGGTTTGAATTTTAGTTCTAACTACATCCCGATGTCTTTTAACATCCAACCAATCTTTAAAAAAAGTAATTATAAAACTAAAATGTGTTGCCACACGTCACATACATTTGCAGAAGAATTAATAGTAATATAATGTAAAAAAAATTATAGCACAAGCATAGACTTACAAATAGCAATTTCTTGTTCCAGTTTATAAGCAGCTTGTTCAGCACGTTCTCTGCGCCTACGTTCCAGGCGTTCATCCCTAGTTTCAACCCGTTTGGGTGGAGGAGTATCTTTTGGATCCTGAAACAAGATAAAAAAAATCAAATGATTACGTAATTCAGACGTTTATATAATAACATTCATATTTTTGTGTCAGGGGTTAAAAATAGCAACAATTGTCCCTCAAAAATTACTTTCTATACCAGTGTGCTACTGTTATTTCATGCTATAAGAATCATCACACAGCAGTTTGACGTCGTTCCAAGCCCTAGGCCTGGGAAATTAAGCCCGTCCTGACCATGTGACAGGGTTTCCTCTGTGTGCTCCGGACCCCCCCCCCCTTAACAAAACTCCAACAGTGCCGGTTAGTGCGGGGTCGTGTGCCAGCGACACGTGTGTGTGTTTGAATCGCTGCCTCCACGTGACGTCACAACACCCCACCACCACCAACTTCACCGCTTATCATAAAGTACTTATTAACGTAATCAGAAACTAAGATAAACAAACTGAGGACTGAGCTACGGCCAGCAATCAACCTGCCTTCATCACGAGCAATTTTAATATTAAGTCTTGTTTAGTTTTATTCAGCCACGTTGTCACACATTTCAGGGTCACTGTTTTGTTGTATGTTAATTTTAAAGGAATGTTAATTAAGTAATTTGTCATCACCAGTAATTCTTATTATTTTTTATATATCTCACCGCCACTTGAATTGTAATTGTATTCACCTAAATTTCATTATCACTATTGTAACGGTACTTTAACGTACTTGCCGGCTAGGAGCACGCACAACGCCATCTTTGCCGCCCAGTTCATCGTAAGTCGGCCACGAGGTAGGACGTGCGTCCCGGAGAGGGCTCTCAACTTTGTTTTCACTGTTAGTAACTGCAATAGGTATTTATATTTTCTAATCATCTTTTTGTCGCCCTCTTCGTTTACCTCGTGCGCTTATCGCCTATGCTCTTCAACTTAATTTCTCCGCCTGCGCGTCCGGGCCGAGGAATCTACATATACGGCCGTCGGCCGCCTCCGACATAGTGTTAACAGGACTCTACTCCAGAGACTCATCTTTATTGCGTACTAATTTAATTGAACCGGCCTACGTGCCGACTTAAACGCCGTTTAACGAGAGAGTGAAAGTGTATTTTTCATTGTGTGCGTGACCACGTGGCGACCACTGTAACGTGCTACCTGTGTTGTTGCAAATAAAACACCGCTAACCAAGTAAGTCTGTTGTGAATTATTTAATAACGTGTCAGAGCTGACTATCATTCTAGTCCTAGGGCAAGGGGTTGTGTGGGTGACCCGAAAGAACCCACATGGTGAGTTAGCTAGTTTTCTCTGAGTGCTTCCATGTTGTAGCCATCAACTACATCATCATCCACCACTGCAGGAAGGAGAGGACCGCCAGCCGGACAAACTACGCCCTGAATCGACAACACACCGTCCTAGCCAGGCAAACTGCTAGGTGGCGCCCATTTCGCAATCCAGCACCATCTCCGCTTCATCTTACACCTTCCATAAGTTTTAATAATCAGCCAACTTCCTCTCCAACCTAACTTAGCGGTGACAAGTTCGTGCTACTTTTCTGTTGTACATTCCTGCCCATAAGTAGTTAAAACTAGGACACTTACACCCTGCCATGTGTTACTGACGTAAATACAAATAAATTTATTTATAAAAAAGCTATTCCACACCATTTAAGTTTAGTTAAGCCAGTATACAGTACCACGTTGTTTGCCACATAGTATAGGGTTGAATTCACCAAAAAATTTGATTGTTTTAATAATTTTTATAATTGTGCAAATTATGGTTTGTTTTATAGACATATGTTGTGATTATTTTTCACTGTAACAACTTTGAGCTTGCATAGTTTTTCTATAATGGGCCAGCAAAGTAAAAATTTGCAACAAAAGGTTTTATGCTTGCTAGAAAGGAAAACCAACTGACTTACATAACTGAAATAATTCACATTGAATAACTATGTTGTAGGCTGTACGTATATTTTTGTATTGAAGAAAAAGAAGAAAAAAAAAAAGCTAAAACGTCAAAAAATGTAATTTTTAAAATATACAAAAATATTTTATTTTTTGTTTTTACGTAGAAGACCATGAGTTATTCAGAGTGAAATATTACAGTTATGTATGTTAGCTGGTTTCTCTTTCAAGCATGAATAGTTTTCTGCAAAATTGGGCTATGATAGGCCATGTTGCAAAAACTATGAATGCTAAAAACTTTCTGTTAAAATGAAAAATAGTCACAATGTATGTTTGCAAAAAAAGAATTTCATACAAATATAAAAATTATTTACGCAATTAAAATTTTTTGAACTCACCCCAAAACACATATTTGATTTTTTTATCACTAAATTCTACATGTTACAAAAGTTCAAGGTAAACAAAAACCTCACAAGAGTATGGTAGGAAAGAGTAAATTTCAGCATTTGTTTTACAAAAGGTAACTTGAGTAATGTTTACCCAATGATGATCTGAGCAACTTCTCAATCCCTCGTCACCCTGTTCTCGACTAGGGTATGCTGCTGTTAGCAGATTATAGTCGTCAATTGTCGCGAGAAAATGAAATCGGTAAATATAATCATAACCGATACAAAGTGAAATTCAATGCACTGTTCTCAAAATATCAAAGAAACAAACACAAAACGAATAGGCCTATTAAATATAATACAAATAAAACAATGTGTAAAGAAGAAGAGTTGCAGATGTCACATTTAGCAAAGTATTCATGTTCGGTAGATGTTTAAAGATGGCGCTCTGTTTGATATTTCAAATGTTTACAACGATTTCCGCAAAATGCTGTAGCATTTTATTTACAATCTATTTTCAGATTATTAAGAACACATTACTTCTGTTTAAGGTTTAGACAATTGATACTAAGGGTCAAAATTTATCACAAAATTATTAATTTTTATTTTTCACACTTTCAAAACTACATTTTAACTTAAAGAACACCTCATTGTCACAAACGTTTGGGTACTCAAACACCCATATACAGGGACAACACTGCATTTATGCATACCTACCAAGAGGCGCCACAAAATAGATTCTAATTGCACTAGGAACAAACTCCTTATAGCAATAAAAATCAAAGTCAAACAACAAACAGAAAGACCACTGTGGCAAGAATACAACATGCAGTGTTACGTAGTTAAAGAATCTGTAATCAGATTGTCTTAATAAGTGGCTTTAAATACTATAATCAACAATGCATTAGCCCATTACGAATGATATGAACTTACATGCTTATCACCTAACATTCCTTCAGGAGTATTCAGACAATTTAATACACTGACTGGATGCATGTGCAAATAATGCTTCAAACCTTCGAAATAACCCAAAAAATGGAAAGGTAATTTTGAACTATATGGGCTCGTAACCAGAGTGGTCAATCATGGAACGTAGTGTTCTCTTCCAAGAAAAATCCACACAGAGGAATTGGAAACCTCATTTCCAACAAATAATGGAATGTAACACAGTCTTAGAATTACAGGTCTGGACACTAGCCTATCTACCAATGCTAGTGAGTTGACCCCTTTATGACAAAGTGCTACTAGTAATGAAGTGTTCTTTTAACAATGTAACATAGTGTCATACTACAAGAGCTCCAAGCGACTGTGAAAAGAACACGCTACAGTATTAATAGTTCCATTCATATAATGAGAAAACAACACTATGTGCCAGTGGCACCAATCCATTACAGGAGTCAATTTTCAACACCATTGTCCAGACCTGTTCCTCTATAGTTGTAGTATGGACTGCAATGAACAGTCAAAACTGTTTAAACATGTACGAGGGTTATTATTTTTTCAACCTCCGATCGGGTGGAAAAAAAAAAAAAAAAAAAAAAAAAAAAAAAAAAAAAAAAAAAAAAAAAAAAAAAAAAAAAAAAAAAAAAAAAAAAAAAAAAAAAAAAAAAAAAAAAAAAAAAAAAAAAAAAAAAAAAACTGGAATTAAGAACAATTTTTAATGTCAAAAGAAACTTACATCTTTACACTATTTTTCCACATAATCATCGTGCAGATTGAGACATTTGTTGTACCGATGCACCAGCTTGCCGATATCCTCCTTAAAGTCCAGATTTGGCACCGAGTGACTTCCACCTTTACCCCACGTTGAAAAAGTGGCTTGGAGGACGACGCTTCAACACCCACGATGAAATGCAGGACACTGTTTAAACGTGGCTGAATACGCAGGAGACATCAATCTTTGCAGAGGGTATTGGCAAGCTGGTGCATCTGTACAAGTGTCTCAATCTGCACGGTGATTATGTGGAAAAATAGTGTAAGGACATACGTTTCTTTTAACATTAAAATAGTTGCCTAATTCATTACCTTTTCTTATTACAACCGATTGTAAGTTTAAAGAAAATTACCCTCGTATTTAATGTGACAGCACAAGTAGATAATAAAAAAAACCTACCACATATTGCTCACATGTCTTCAACAACTATAAAAGAGCTGATGATCTTCAAATGACTACACCAATTTTCTTAAATCATAGCTAAGCACACCCTCGACTAAGTCACCTTTGGAAAAAAGAGAAAAAAAAAATTGGTTCATCCGTTTGGAAGCTACAACGAAACGGACACAGAGAACACTGTCCAGTATAGTTCCCACATACAAAAACCAATTTCATAATGAATGTGGTGTAAAACAGTTTATCATGATGATTGTTGTGTTGGCTTTTATTTGCTTAGTAAGAACCATGGGTTTTTTTAAATTATAGTATAAGATTTTCTTAATTATAGAGAATACAAAATCCCAATGCCTTTCAAATGTTTGTCTCTAGGTTAATTCCAATTTTTTAATACAATATTGTTTTTCAACTCTAATGTATTATGCTGTACTTTCGTGCCCCGTATAAAAGTCTATGTCACATTTTAATAACATACTTTCCAGTAATAAAATGACGGGATGACCACTTGAAGGCCCAGTTCCAGCAATACAACAAGAACACTGTACGGCAGATTAGCGTCTTGCGCATAGGGGCAACACGACACTAGACGCGTGCGTCTGGTGGTTCTTATTGCTGCCCTTTATATTTTTTTAAGAAAAAAAAAAGGTGGCAGTTGTGAGTGTAGCCACCTAGCAACAAAACTATAAATCTGCCACTGTATATGTGATGCCTTTTCTTGGTTCTTAAGGCAGTCCACGAATGCCTCTTCAACTTACGTTTCTGTGCCGTGCGAGTTGCCTGCAGTTCCACTGTTAAGTGTACCACTGTCTCCCTCCTCTTCATCACTATCTGTACTGGTTTTCTTATTATTTTGTGGTAGACTGTTACCCAAATTTTATGAGTACCGAGGGCAGCTACAAGTAGTTTATTGATAAAGCATAAATGTTCCTTGAATACATATTTCTTAATACCTTTTACACCATGTACAATTTAGTAGGGTGATCTTTTTTTTTTTCCAACAGTCACGGATGTTTTAACATTTTGCCTGTGTGGTTTTCACTGTAACAAGAATTCAACATTGAAATGTAACTTCTGTGCACGTAAATTATATGTGCATACAGGAGAATAGCCATAGCAGGTTTTGGGTAATAGGGGAACCCTACCCCCTTTTTCAAGCCAATATGTCAAAAATAATAAAGATCTTCTCGACAAATTTTCCTCTACGCATAAAAACACTGGGAAACATCTTACAATTTTAGAAATCAGAAATATTGTGAAGGCTACCAATTGTTATGTAGATTCTATCATCATAGAAACCATATTTCCCCTCCCCTTTAATACTGGCTACGCCCCTGTTTGTCAGATTGCATGTAAAATATTCACATATAGAGTAGGTGCCCCAGCAATTGACTAACTAAAAAAAGTTTAACTGTCGGGAATTTAAATAAAAAAGCTGATTATACTATAATTTTGGAAATAGTATGTACTTACTGAATTTTTTATTCCCTTTTCACTAATATGCAAGGCAAAAAGTACCTGGACATATCCTGCTGTTATCATTTTCATAGAATTCAATGACTGTATGTGAGACAGTTTTACTAAAAGGTTTCTCTTTTCGATTATATTTTTCAGGTAAAATTCCATATTTTTTTTACTAGTTTTCTTGTACTCTTTACCAAGTAATCACTCACACCAAACTCAGCCATAACTTTTTGTTTACTCCAACTTGAAGGTAATAAACTTAATATTTTGAT
>PNEQ01000569.1:0-15957 GCA_003012365.1 Medauroidea extradentata | reverse complement strand
TGTGGTATGTTACTACACTGTGACACAACAGTACGAAACGACGAATAGACTTTAAACTTGGGCAATTGTTCCTAGCATTTTTATAATTTTATCTCATTTCGACATTGTCACTTTTGGCAGTAAACCGACGATATATCATCTCACGTATCTCAGGTTTGGGGCACCAAATACGTTTCCGCGAAACCTTTACCCTCTGAAATTTTGTAATGTCAATAAAGTTAAAGTGAATATTTTGAAAATATGTAATTGAGGGCACCGTCACCAATGGTTGTGCACAGGGTAAACAAATGTTTCTCATTCTATTAACTTCTTACCTTAGGTGTCTGTAATTACCCCACAACGTCATATAGGCAGGGCTATAAATAAGGCCCAGGCGAAGTCGCTGTTAGTGGCAGGGACAAACTTAAGACTGCTTTTCGCGTGGACAGCTATAGCTACTTATCCTGCTGCAGAATTAGTTCAACTAGCCGCTTGGACATTCTAACACTTGATTAATGAAGTACCAATCTTGTGTACAAAGAGGTTTTTAAATTTAAGCAAATATTATCAGTTACGAATAATACTCACGAGCAAAGCCGCGGGGGACTGCTAGTATATACATAAAACAAAGTCAGTTTAGTTACACCATTTAAAACTCAAGAACGGCTGAACTGATTGTAATGATCTCTGGTTTTTTGGATTCGACTCCGCCCTGAATAGCAGGATAACTTATAAATTATTGGAAAAATTCACAAAAAAAAATACATACATACTAATATTATAAAATCTTGCATCACTGAATATTTCTGCAACAATGAAAATTGGTACACATAAATATTTGAACATTTAAATATTTTTACGATATCTATTCCTAGATAACTCCACTAGATGAAGCTGTAATCGGGAGGGGAGGCCCTTAGGTCCCAGAAACATAAAGTGGGCCGAAGGCCTGATTTAGAAGTCGCCAACGCAAGTGTCACGGTGAGGGTCGAAGGCCCGAACTGAGGCATACTACATCAGCTTCAATATTGTTTCAAATGTGGCTTCTTTTTAAGGGCCAAATTATACGCGAGCAAAGCCGTGGGCAAAAGCTAGTATACACATAAAGCCATGAAACATTGCATTAGTTTATGTGATTACAACATTTCCTTTTAAGAAAAGTGTATGCTGAAATTAGCTGATTAGCTACTCGTTACAAAATTGTACACTTGCACATGAACAGATTCTCACATACATGCAACTTGTGTTGAAAACAAAGTCTGTTACTGAAAATTTCAAAAATTATTTGGTTCAAAAATTGGTATTAGCGTGGATAACAAGCACAAATCGAGTGTAGCCAAAAATCAGATGTAGTTGCCTCATTTTCTGTACAGAAACTTTTGAGAAGCCTTTAAACCTGTATTATACTTTTATCTACATTAGCATGCCATGAAAATACAGGACAACAGCTTGAAGTAACGGTCAGGCGAATCGCCGACAGAAAGACCACGTGCCATTTGAACTCGTTACGCGTAGAGGCGATTAGGTAAGTAGTGAGTGTGCTGTATTCAGCTTAGTACCCTTGCATTTCGAGGCAAAGAATTACTGTAGAGAACAAATATTAAAATAATAAAAATAATATCTATGGTGAAAAGTAATTGTTTTCAAATCCAGTAACAAACTATTCTGTATAGCTGAGTGGCAATCAACAGTGGTTAGAAAGAGCTTATAGTATTCTTGTTTTACTGGTAGAGCATTAACCCTGTGTGGCAAATGACACTAAATTAAATAACTCGGACTCTTTTAACGTGAATGTGCTGTTTGAGATATATTTATTGCAATTAAAAAAAGTTTTGTGGCAATGCATATACAGTATGTGCTTTTAATGAATACTGACAACATAGGCGCTGCTTTATCAAGTGTTTAGTTTGACCTATTTGGGGGGGGGGGGGGTAACCATTATGTTGTTTCTGCACCAAATTGCATTGCACTGTATTGCATGCCTTAAGTGTGTTAAAACCTTTGAACTTCCAGAAGTAGACCCAGGCTATGTTAGAAATATTTACTTGAGTGAACGGACACATAATAGAAACACATTCTTAGGATACATACTTTACTTTCGGACACCGATTCTGCAGTTGGCCTTTGAAGTGGATCTAAAGGCGCCAATTATTAGCCTTCTTACTATAATACTGAATATAGCACACTGTCTGCACACCAGATCTGAGTCCCTGACGTGTATACATTTTTCGTCCTAAACGTTCAGTACACTACTGTTACACAGTAGCAAACACATCCAAACTTTCCACGTTACTACGGCCGGTATGTGCATCGACATGCTTATGGCCTCGAATGGCCTCGTGTTATTTATATCATTACAAATGATAAATGCATACCCACCAAGGACTCAGAGCTAGCACGCAGACAGTTATTACTCGTTCACTGCCTTTCCGTGCTGCTTCGACTGTTTACTATCTTAGTACCTTACACACAACTAAGCCCACCATAGCTGATTTTTGCCAAACAGTTTATAGCACGGCCAGACCTGGGTGTGCTACTTTTCACCCCCTTGTGGCGCTTACCCCGGTTCACCCCGCTCAGACTTGCACAAATGTCTGCTGGTTACAGTAGGTGGAACTGAATTCATTAATTTGCTGCTAGCCATACAAGGGGTAAGGCAACCATTGTTAACATTAAATCACCTTATTTGCAGGAACAACAGGTTTTTTCTTTCTTCCAAAGATTGCTCACAAACGTGTCAAGTTTATCGTGTACCACCTCTGTCTTTCTTATGCATTTAAAAAACTGATAATGATTCATGATTTATCCAAACTCATTTGTGTTATTAGTTGCTGAACTATAGGTAATTTAAAATGACAATATTTTGTGTCATCTGGAGTAGGTGCGATTATAGCTTTATGCAGGTGTTTTTTATTTTACAGGCCTATATCATAAAAATCACGTCACATGCAGTTTACTGGTGATTAATTTTTAACATCAGTTAAATGAAATAGATTTGTGTGTGTGTACTGTGTCATTGTCGTTAATGAATATATAATTGAAGTATTTAATTATAAATAGTGTTGCCATATTAAAATATTTAATGGTTAATAGTGAATTTAAAATATAGCTAGTTTCTAACATCCTAAAAAGTGTGAGTTTTGTTTACCCTTCAGTTTTGTATGTCAACAGGTTTTGTTGGGTCTTAATGAACTGCGTAAGGAGGGTCATTTCTGTGATGTAACACTTGCTGTGGAAGGTGCAAAGTTCCCGGCACACAAGAATGTTTTAGCCTCCTTCAGTCCATATTTCAAGGTAAGAAAAATAACATGTTTTGTTCTGTATGACTAATGAAAAACCTTCCTTATTTTTTGTTTGAGGTCTCTGTTAATTTTCATGCACTACATTATATATAGTTAATTTTGAAGTAGCCTACAGCACGGCCGTAGAAGAACAGGTCTGGACACTCGCCTGGATATTTGACCCCCTTGTTGTTTGGCTGTAGTTCACCAAGTTACCAATATTATTGTGTTTTATTGGCGCTGATGTTACGGCGGTCGGACTAAACTCCGCCCACTTCCTTTCCGCTAAGATAAACAATTTATCAAAACATATTTTTTATCAATTTATGAAATACTTTCTCCGTTCACAAATTTAAGAAAAGGCTCCAGCAATCTTTATTTACTTTATAAATTTAACAATGGAAAAAAGTGGGCGGAGTTTGAGTCCGACCGCCCGGAAAACAGCGCCAAAAAGTACAACATTCTCGGTAACTTGATGAACTACAGCCAAACAACAAGGGGGTCAAGCAAAATACATTGTTAGATAGGCAAGTGTCCAGACCTGTTCTTCTACGACCGTGGCCTACAGTAAGTAGACTGTTGTTTACACAAAACTACTTGGGATATCAATGTACAGTTGACTGCAGCACATATGTTTACAGACAATTCAAAGTTTAGGTGCAGTATGACCTGTTTTAGTATGATGACTGCTGTGATACAAACATTTTCATGGTGAGTCGACATCTAGGTTTTAGCTTAAGTGCATCAATTCTAAGTGCCTGAAACTAAAAACTCCATTTGGCATCAAATCATTTTGTGCTAATGATTTGGGACTAATCCAGAATAACTGAGGCAAATAACTAACACAAGTTTAACCTCATTAAAAAAGTGATTTCACATTAAAAAACTGGTTCTTAATGTAAATAAAACCAAGTTTATCCAGTTTAGCAAACAAAATAGACCAAAATAAATTATACATAATAAATACAAAAATAATGTAAGATTCTTAGGATGATATATAGATAAGAGAATAACATGGGGTGAACATATACGAAAATTAGAAAATAAGTTATATCTTCCGTTAGTTTTATTCTGCGAGAATTAAAGATGTATTAGTCATATTTCATTCAGTTGTGATATATGGGATACAATTCTGAGCAATTGCAGGTAGTGGCAACATAATTTTTAAGGTTCAGAAAAAAGGTACTTCCCATTGTTGCTAATGTAAATTCAAAAACCTCTTGTTGATCCTTCTTTAAATTACGTAAAATAAAAACCTTCTATACAGAGTATGACATATGTACTTAAGTTTGTATATATGTATATGTGGAACCTCTATCTATTGAACCCCCATGTATTGAATGTCCGCATCTATGGAACACTTTCCGTGGTCCTATTTTTTGTTTGTTTGCACTTCAAGTCCACATCTATTGAATGTCTGCATGTACTGAAATTTTTTGTCAGTCCCCTGAGAAACGATGGATAGAGATGTACATTAACACACTACAAGGACTGCATACAAACTAAGGATAATTCAGCATGAGTGCCTTATTTGGAAAAATCCTTTACAATGTAGGGTATGAATGTGTATAATAAATTTCCAAAAAGGATCACTTCCGAAAATAATTAGAAAAGATTTGTCAAAGCATTACATGAAATACTTGACAATCAGGTATTCTACAACACAGAGGAAATATATGAATATACAAAATACGTTAAAATATGATTGTATTAATTGTGGACTTGTATAAGAACTTAAGCTTTTAGGATATTACATGTATTTTATTGTGCTCTAAATAGATTGCAATGCTGGACCTTCCAGTAATATAGACCAAATTATTATTCTGTAACTCTCTTGTACATATTAGTGTAATTTGAGACCTATTGTATTTGTATAATATTGTCATAATGTATTAATTTGTGTATTCTTATTTAGTGCTTGCATACTTTGTTAGTTATCAATGTAAATTCTTGACATGTTCCATAGCCAAACTATTTATCAACTTTTACACTCAAGTAAAAAATAAAAAAAAAATGTTATTTTTTTTTTAAATTATTTGATTTGGCTGTGCCACACTGTTGCCAAAAGGAGAATGTACATCCAGGGGTGTCATTTGGGGGGTGGGGGAGGCAAATGCCCCCCCCCCCCCCCAACCGGGATTTAGAATTTCAAGTGTCTAAAATTTATTTTTTTGTATTTTATTTAAATAATCCTAACTTGAACACACAAAACTGAATTTTTATTATTAAAGTTTCTAATTAATACATGCTTAATTAATAAAAAAGATGCAACAAGGTCACTGTGCAGAAAAAAATTTTGTCCCCACTCCCTTCCCCACCCAAGAAAAACCTGAAATGACGCCCCTGCTTATATCTACACACATTGTTATGCATGGTAGAGCACAGACATGAGCTGATTCTATGGATGGGACAAAGAGATGATTCACATTGCTATTTTACTCTTTGTGTAGTAGTGCTCGGAGTATGTACAGCGGGGTCTGTCCCCGGATTTTCACATGTGGGAATTGTGCTGGATGATGCCACTGGTTGGCAGATTTTGTCTGGGATCTCCTGTTTCCCCCGCCCATTCATTCTGGCGTTGCTCGATACTCACATCATGTCACCCCTTACCAGCGCTAAAGACCTCGATGTTAAGTGCTGACTAAAATTGCTCGCTCACTCTCTCACTCACTCACTCAATGCTCCATAAATGTTGTGCCTCACACACGCTAACACATTATATCTAGGATGTCATAGTGTGATAATCCTTAGTTTTATATTTCTATGAAGTAGTGTTAGTTTTGTAGAAGTTATGATCTTTGAAAGATCTGTGCAATTGGAGTGCATGACCGTATTTAGATTTTTGGACATACTCCATTGCGATATAGATGACTGTCAAAGAAAACTAAAGATAATAGGAAAACATAAATAAGCAGAGTATGCTTTAGTCAACAGGATGTATACACAACATAAAATTCTATGAATTGAATCTGGCCAAAGAAAAACAAGGACAAACAGATAAGAAATAAAAATCAAAAAGAAAAACCCAAGACACCACCAAGGCAGACAACCCAGGTTTGAGGTCTGCTATGGCAAAGGGACCAACAGATAAAAATGTATGATACACAAATAAAAATATGACACACACGAGTGAGGCAAAACAAATCTAATATTATATCAGACACGAAAAGAAAACAACATGCGACAAACAATGAGATGAAACAAAAACACAATAGATATCAGACCCGAACAAGAAAACAACAGACACAACGATAAAACTTAACAAAACACAGTAGTTTTCCAGACAGACAGTAGAAACAATGTTTCGGGAACTGGAATCTGTTTCCGTCATCAGCTAGACACCCACAGGGTTCAGGAATATGAGTGCGACAGGTGAGGAGGCTGGAAGACTATAGTATGTATATAATGTAAACCCAATTATCCAGCTCAGCCAATGGGAGATGAGCTGCCTCCTAATTGGTTGTGCAGCATAGATTAACTCTGGTTGTTGTGGGTTGAGTGTTTTTTTATTTTGTGCTGTAAAGTTGTTCCTTTCTTAAGGTGGAGGTTCACCAACGAAAAATCGTCACTCTTTCAATTGAGTTTTCTGTTGTTATAATGTGATAAAGGACATCGAAATAGTACTCCCCACCACTCCGCTGGTCTGTATATTACCCACTGCAGTTTCTAGAGGCTCTCAGTTAAGGAGAGACAGTCAGACGGGAAGTATGTATTGTCCTCTTATCTCCCTCCTGGTAAACCAATACGCGTGTGGTGAGCGCGTTACTTCTCCCTCCCCTCCCGCAGAGCCTACAAGCAGGCTGCCTGTAGTGCGATGTTGCCACGTTATCGCGCCAAGCTCTCACCCACCTTCCTAATCTCGTTGCTTGGTGGTACAGCCGAGCTTTCAGAACTGGCCGTCACGTGGGTAACCCAATACTGGTTGCCACTTCTTGGTTTCTCATACTGCACGTCTGTCATTCCAAGGTGTCGTGTAACTAAGCATTTTCAAGTATTATAAATATTCCATTGCACCCAGTAGCCACATTTATAACACAAACATGACTACATTTTGTAGTCAGATAGTCAATATTTTTTTCACTGTAGTAAAATCGTGCAATTGTATCCCCAAATCAAAAAGTTGCATGTTACAATTTTTTGTATTGTGCAGGTACAGCATAAAATGCAATTAAAACTGCAACTGATATTTTCATTAATATTTATTTCAGTTTGTGAGCACTCTATTGTGAGGCCATAAATCCAGAATGTTTCCAACTTACCAAATTGTATGATGAACATTAGTCAAATTAGCTGGTACATCCTTCTCCGTTGCTTTCTTCTACCTGTGCTTCCATGTATACCTTTTCGCAACTTACTTCTAAGTATGCTTATGTACATTTTTGCATCAGTTTGCAAACAGTACGAGTTTAAATCATGTGATTGATTTCTGAACATATACTAGAAACATTCCTAATGTGCAATTCCCTCATACGGACTCGTTGCCATGCAATGTTTAGTTTTATGAATGGTATGCAAAAATTTGTTTGTCTTCATAAGCAATGCAATATTACAAATACTTTTTTAAACTTATTTACGTTTTTAAACAGCTAACAGGATAACTCACTTGTAAAAGCGAACATATAAAACGTAAAGAAAATTTTTAAATTAACTTAAGTATACTACATTTTTCTTTTATTCTGGAGCTGCTCCATACTCACCTCAAATCACCCCTCATCAGCGCTAAAGATGTAGCTGTTAGGCAGTGACCAAAAGATTTCCACTTCGGCAGTGCAGCTAGCAAAAAAAATGTTAAAAGTAGGAATCTGAGTCCCAAATTGTTTGGTCCTCAGTTTTTTTTTTATCATATGATTACTGTCACACGAAAAGCCACAAAAACTTACGAGAATAAATATAGAGGTTATTGAAATTATAATTTAAATTCAAATTCTGTAATTTCTTTATCAAAAATCAATGCAGAATCGCTCCAAAAAGTGTATTTTACAATGTGAAATGCAGCTAAACGTAAGTCATATTTTTAAAGATAATCTCTAGAATGTTCGACATCTTTTAACCAGTCACACTATATGTACTGACACTACTTAAAAATATTAGCAATAAATCAATTACAATAACAAATGCAAATAAGTGATATCTAATTTTAACACTCAGCAATACGATGGCTACTTCAAACTTATACATCATAAAATATACATTTTAAATATAGTATATGAACACTCACTTGCCTATTTATTACATGGGTACCAAAGTATTAATATTTTAAGTATTAGATAATAAATGATCAAACTTCTATGATTAAAAAATCATAAACACATTTTCTATTTATTAATTACTATGTTGACTTAAAGACAACATTTATGTTACAATATAGCAACAACCAAGTCACTAACAAATCTGCAGACTATGACTTATTGACTGACTGACACATCGAACTGCAGCCCAAACCGCTGAACATAGAAAAGTGAATTTTTTTGTGCATTATCTTTAAGTCGTAGGTGAGCACTAAAAAGAGATTTTTCAATATTCGGTCCTTAAGGGAGTGAAAAGGGGCGAAAAGTTTTTATAAGATTAGTCTGCATAGTTGAAACCCGATGGCCTATCGTCGTGATTTTTACATCAATGGGTTGGTCATAAAAATGCAAATTAGCCAAAGGACTTTTTAAATTCAAAATTTAAAGGGGAGGAAGGACCTGAAATGTATTTCATAGTAATTATCTATAAGTATTGAATCTTTTCGGATACAGTGTTTCTCTTTTACTTCTAAATAATTAATTTATTTTAATACTCCGAAAAATAGTTTTAGGGCCTTTTCGAAATTCGGCTTCTAAAGCGTAAAAAAAAGGAGGGAAATGTGTTTTTTAAAGAATCTTCTGTACAGCTCGAACCCAATGGGATAGCTTCGTAATTTTTACTTCAGTTTGATACACATACAAGTATGTATATAAGATAGGACTTCAAAACGTTTCGAAATTCGTGAATTAAGGGGGGGGGGGAAAGACGTGAAATGTTGAGATATCGAAGAGCTGTTTGCTTAATCATGATGTTTATGTGAAGACTCAAAATACTGTTTCAGGATATTTTCCAAATTCGACATTAAAGAAGTTAAAAAGGGAAAAAATGTGTTTTCAATTCGTGATTTATTCATACCAATCTCGCTGAACTTTAAAATATATACGCGATTTTTGCATTACATTAATGCTTACTTAAACTCCTGAAATGTGGTTTATTGATTTTTCAAAATTTGACTACTGAAAGGGTGAAAAGTAATGAAATGGTGTGAAGTGTGTTTTCAGTTAATCGTCTGTATATTTTGAACCCAACGGGCTATCGTCGAGGTTTCCACTTAAATGTTGCGTCCATAAAATAACCTTGACTGACGATAAAAACTTTTTAATATTTATTTATTTTCGAAATTTTAACCCTAATGAGGTGAAAATGCATGAAATGTGTTTTTAATGAATCCATTATTGCAATTGAACCTGTTGAGGAGTTGCTTTTCACAGTATTATGAATACGTAAATACCCGTGTATCACAGCCTGAAACAAGTTAGGAATCACACTCGATTTGCTGAGGTAAAATTATCTGTTTCGTATCACACAAGACATGTTGTTAGGCTTACAAGAAGGTTTGTTAATGAGTGCATAATTATTTTAATGGTGGATGCATCTAAACCCCACAGCACTGAATATTAAAGAGAAAAGAAAAAAAAATCTAAAAATGTTTTGGAACCGAGTGCGTTAATTTTTTTATGTGATTCCTAACGAACAATAAAGAGAAAACGTAAGAATTTTTCGATAAAGCGTAAATTATGGCCGGCACACGTTATAGAAAATATTATTTTAAAATATGTAGAACATCCCAAAATCCACTGCTATGCGTTCAGTGCAATGTATACATTACATAACAAATGTTGGGTTTAAATTGTTTATACGTAAATGCATCTCACAATACATTTTCACTTTTTGTGTTTTTACATTAAAAAAATAAGAATTGATCGATATAATCATTAAACCTATTTTCCCTAAACTTATAAACAAGCACTATCAGTAAATATTTCAGAGACATAATCAATATGTGCTGCAAAGTTAAAAATAGTAAAAAAAAACATACAATGAATGTTTTAAATCCTTTATTTTTACAGGTGATGCTATCTTCTAAAATCACTGACATTACTGCATTTTATTATACTTATGAACTTGCTAAGGAAGTATTATTGCAGAGTATAAGTTTGGTACAATTCAATAAACTATTTTCGTAGGTGTCGCCCTAAATCCAAAATTATTCAAACAAACTTCACTACCAAAATAAGGAACATTAAACGTTAATGTTATTTTATGTTCGTTGTCATGACAGGAACCGATTGAGCTGTTCCAGAACCATAGCATAAAAAATTTAACAACTATAATCATACTGTCTATTTAAATTATGGTCACGTGACAAAGTAAGGTAAGCCTACATCGTAAAATCAAACAAAAAATTGTTTAAAACAACCAAATGCCATACTTTGATACGTGTAATCAAATGTATGTTTTGTCAAAACCAAATTATTTGTTTGAAATTTTTTTTCGGTACGTGCTTCATAACATCATATAGATATTGTTAAACCAAACAAACATGCTTCATGTGTTTGAAGATTCACTCAAATATGTGCGATTTTAATTATTTATTTGTTCTGACCATGAAATCATGAAAACTATGTTTTTGTAAAGTAACTGCTAGACAAATAATATTAACATGTAATTACATTGAAAAAAAAATTGCATTCACAAGGATTTAAACCTGCGCCTTGTAGCTCGTCAATCGCGCCCTTTTCCCCTATACCAAATAACCTCGATTTTAACTATATGTTTGTTTATACATATAATGCATGTATTATAAAATATATTTTTTTATGAAAACTTAATTTCTTATAACCAGCCAAAAATTACATCAGCAGGACGTTATTGTCGAAGCAAATAGATTCCTGTTGTAACTTAAACATACCACGGTTGATTTAACAGTAATTTATTTGTTACATAAAGATTAATATCAGCCTTATGTATTTGCTTGTCGAAACAATCCATTTTTCTCAGTGGCGTATTTGTGTGTGTTGTTGCGTATCTATAAAAACCAACACACGCGGTTCACCAAATTAAAATGTTAGTTGGAATAACATATTTTGTATTATACAGGCACATTTGAATAAATTTCAAAAAGAAGTGTAGGCCCTACGCAAATTAGAAAAGAAATTAATTTTTTGCAGAATAAACAATAACGTAACTATAAAAACGGACGCCGTTTAGACACTGTATGTTATGCATCATTTTTAATTCAAAATATGTTAAAATCTATGTATATATCCCCCACGATCTTGTTTGTTTACTTGTGCAAACTCTTTCTTTCTTCGCTAACACATTGTTACCGCTTTCGCCTTCTTATTTATATTTTTGCTATGGGAAGTCGTTTTCTCACCTATCGTATCTTTACGCGTAATGTAATACGCTGCTCGTTACTGCTGGTATCATTTAGGCGGGCCGGCGCGGGGACACGACGTGGCATCTCCGCTTACGCACGCTTTCTCCCCGAGCAGTTTGAGCTGCTTATGATGCACTCTCTTGACGGTATTGCAACTAGATATTTTTAATCGCCCGCGGCACTCCAGTATTTTACGCATCACGCGAGAACTATAAGACTTTTGTTCACTATCAATACATGAATTTGAAGAGTAAACTCAGCGTAACGACCTCTGTATAAGAATGCATAAGTTTATTAATCCTATACAACAAAAATAATTTTTTTACAACTAATAGTAAATTGATCTAAAGAAAAAAATATTCTACAAATATATTGAATTGAATAACAAAGCTTGCATTAACATATTTCACAAAGGCGAGTAAAAATTACTGTTTAAAACTTAGATTTCAGTCATCGCATCATAATTTGACTCATATTCCTTCAAATAGTGTCATTTCGTGGAGCTAATACAGTCAAACTTAGACCAATTTTTTTTTACAATTTGGGCGAGTGAATCTAGTATGTGTGATGCATAATAAACATAGATCGTAAGCTTTCGCGGCCGTTGTCTGCATTTTCTTGGCTTGTGGGTGTGAGCCGCGTCTGAAGATTGTCTTGTGACGTTTCGGCAGTCGTTGCAGCTGCCATCATCAGATAGTCGGAGTCGGAGACCAACTTCCAGTTGGCATCTTCAGACGCGGCTCACACCCACAAGCCAAGAAAATACTAAATAAACATCTACAAACTGTCTACTTCCTGCGTAAGTAATTTATTTGTTCTTAACGTAATTAACATTCTTGGTATTTTCAAACAAAAAGTACGATTTTTGGAGCAAATTCGTGACCGCCCCCTTAGTGGGATTCACATATGTTTTTAATTCAATGCTCTGCTGACTTAAAATATTGCTGTTGATAATAATAAATGCTGATTCTTTGATTTTTCTTTTAATTTTGTCGGTTAACTGTGTAAGTGGTCTAGAGTCTTCCCAAAGAATTTTGTGGCTACTTTCCCATGCATGTTCGGCCAGTCTAGATTTTTGGGTTTGGCCTTTCTTGCAATTGTTTTTGTTTTCTTTGATTTGGGTTGATAGATTTCTGCCAGTTTCACCAATGTACATATGGCCATATTCGCAGGGTATCTGATATACACTGTTGTGGGTTTATAGTTCTCCTGTGGCTAGTTTCACTCTGGTAACCATATTTTTAATATTTGATTTGTATTGAAATGATATTTGAAGTCCGTATTTCTTTCCCAGACATCTTATTTTTTCGGAGAGGCCTCGAATAAATGGATTAACTAAGGTTCTGGCTGGTTTTCTGTTTCTGTGGGCATAAGTTTTCTGTTAGGTTTTATTTGCTGTTTGATGGTGTTTGCCTGGTAACCATTGGCTGTGAGTTCTTTTCTTATTTGGTTGTTTTCTACTGTAGAAGTTACAAATGAATATACTTTGTCTGTGTGGAAAAATTTTAGCATGCGTAATAATTCTATAACTACATGTCAAGGTTTAAATTTGCATGTTACAGCAGCAATTGCCTATCTAAGTTCAACAGATTTTCTTAACTGAAGTATTTTACATGGAAATTATAAGTCGTGGGCTGTTTGCTTAAGGTTACAAAAATGCAAAGCAATGTACTGTATGTATTCACACAAATTAAAAAATGTTTTCAAGTGTTTTAACATTACTAGTGCTTGTTGTATTATGATTGACTTTTAGCAAATGGCCCATTACATCTAAGTTAATTATTTTTTGTTTTTCAGTTTGTGTGTTTTCAATTTATGTATGTTGATTTATCATGCAATTTGGACTTTGACATGCTGTTATTGGCATACTATGCAACACCGTAAGAGGATTATGTAGTCGCACGTAATTTCTACAAAACTAAAGTTATATTCCATGCAAATATAAAGTTAGAAATTTCTCACACCTGAACACCCTTAAAGGGTCGAAAATGGATGAAGGGTAATGGTTTTTAACTGATTCCCCACAATTAGTTTTCCACTGACTCAAATATTTGTCGCTCGTATACTCATTCAATCATCCATTCACTATTTCTGCCACAGAACTACTGACTCACCCATCCGCTTACTTTTCATACTCTATGAAATACACAGTTTAATGTAGCATAGTTCAGCAGAAATCTTTTGATTAATGTTTTTTGTGGGGTTGCTAATATGTTGCTGTACAGTATAAGTTTTCCTGTTCTTCACATTTTCTTCTGAGAAAAGTCTCTTTCTGTTTGTGGCATTTCTCTTCTGGTTATAGTGTCTGTGAACACTATTGCAGAGACTCTGTTTTTCTAAGAAGTCATTGGCATCTGTCCAAGAATAGAAATATTAAAATTAGCAAACTTATACTATAGACTATACTTAATGTTGTGTCACAAAAAACCACAGAATACACACAGACAAAAGACAAGTAACAAACAAAAGAACTTTGTTTGCATCTGGCAAACATAGGTAAACATATATGGTTCTGTAAGTAATTCAATCAGTTACAAAAAAATTAATGAACACAAATGATCATCCAGGCACCGAAAAATAAATCAAGTAATAATTAAATAACTCGTATTATTCCGCAAATGGAGTTCCGTCATTAAGTGCAAAACAACAGACAAAAAATAATTACGACAACCAGACAAAACAAAACGAACTACAAAATAGCTGGTTGTGAAAGAAAGCAAAAACACAGTAACGTTTGCCAGTAAAACAATGAAATCACAGATGAACACAATGGTTTTCTTGTGACAAAATAAATTGCGACGTTACGGAGACTACAATCTGTCTCCATCTTCAGGCGTACAAATATTCTGAGGAGCGCCTGTAGACTGAGTATGGCACTGAAAAACAAGGGGTTTATATACTCTTTATGTGTTTACGTCTATTTGCCAGTTGCAAACAGTACTTTTGGTTGTTTATTTGTCTTTTTGTGTGTATTCTGTGGTTTTCTGTTACACACCTCTTGCTTCAATGGCGTATGTTCAAACCACGGCCGTAGAAGAACAGGCCTAGACACTTGCCTGGAAACTTGACCCCCTTGTTGTTTGGCTGTAGTTCACCAAGGTACCGAGAATGTGTGCGTGTTTGGCGCTACTGTCAAGGCGTTCGGGCTCAATCTCTGCTCACTACCCTCTCACTTTCTATCAAAACATATTTTTTATCAATTTATGAAATATTTCCTTCGCTCACAATGCTAAATTATGGCTTCAGCAATCTTTATTTAGTTTATAATGTAAACACTGGAAACAAGTGTGTAGAGTTTGAGCTCAGCCGCTTTGATAGTAGCGCCAGACACTTACAACATTCTTGGTAACTTGGCAAACTACAGCCAAACAACAAGGGGGTCAAGCAAATTACATTGGTCGATAGGCGAGTGTCCAGACCTGTACTTCTACGACAGTGGTTCAAACTACTTTTTTAGTTTGTTGCTAATACTTAGTTATTAAAATCATTCTCTTTTTTTTATTTACCTACACTCGTTTCTGTTGTGCCAATTTACTTTTGGTGATGGTTTTATTTTTATTATAACTGTGTGTCAGGCAATGTTTACTAGCAAGCTGGCAGAGTCACAGCAGGAGGTGGTGGTGGTGAATGGTGTTGAACCAGCCATGATGGAACTTTTATTGAGCTACGCGTACACAAGTGCTGTGGTGATAACACGCAACAATGTGCAATCTCTGCTGTCTGCTGCCAATCTACTGCAAGTACTTCCTGTTGAGGAGGCAGCCTGCCTCTACCTTGAGCGGCATATGGACACTAGCAACAGTGTTGGCATCCATTGCTTCGCTGAGGTCCATGGCTGCACTGATCTCATGCTCAAGGCTCGCATGTACTCTCTTAGGTAAATACTTACCATTTTCTTAATTTTGTTAGTATTTTCTGTCACTAATTATTTGCTCATTAGAATGTTATGGAGTTTGATACTGATAATTTCCTGTCACATATTCCATAAATACAGACCAGTTCCAAACTTTAAAAATACCCTTTCAGTTTATAAATTAAATAATTTGTTGTAAGGGTTAGCTATGTTGAACCAAGTATATGTACGTTTATGAGTCCCTGAGTATATCTGCTGGTTGTCGGCGCTCGGCAACAGTAGCTTGTGTGCGTGGTCAGCCCGCTTGCCTAGCGTCTCTCCCGCCTTGCCCCCCCCCCCTCCTTCGTGTCTTCGGACCTGGAGGCAGGACAGTTGGTAACGAGCAACGAGTG
>PNEQ01000568.1:99495-121915 GCA_003012365.1 Medauroidea extradentata | reverse complement strand
ATTAGTCGTTCGAAGGTAGCAGGGGCATTGCATAGCCCAAACGGCATGACTTTAAACTGCCAAGTTCCTTTCCCTTGCACAGAGAAGGCTGTCTTCTCCCTGTCCTCTTGTGCCACCTCACATTGCCAGTAGCCACTCTTCATGTCAAGTGTAGAGAACCATTGTGACCCTGTCAAGCTGTACAGTGTGTCATCAATCCAGGGGAAGGGGTAGCAGTTCTTTTTGGTCACATCATTCAGCTGGCAGTAATCCACGCAAAATCATGTGGACCCATCTTTCTTCTTAACTAGCACAACAGGTGATGACCAAGGGCTGACCGTCGGCTTGATCACATCCAAGTCCTTCATTTCTTTCAAGATGCCATCCACAGTCTCTTGTGTAGCCAGAGGCAGTCGCCTTGGGGGTTGCTTGATTGGCCTAGCTTCTCCTGTATCAATGTGGTGTTGTGCAGCAGATGTTCTACCAAGGTCAAGTGGCCAACATGAGAAGGTTTTCTTGTTTTTCTTCAGAAGTTCTGCAACAGCCTTCTCTTGTCTCCAGTTCAGGTTTTCTCCAGTTCTAGTCAGTAGTTCCTTGAGTGGTTCTGGCATAGTCCCATTAAGGTCGCCCGACTTCACGGCTTCTTTGTCAGTTGTAGTTATTTGGGAGACTTGTTTGCACACACCTATTATGGCCTCCTCCTCAAGCTGGATTGCCCAGTTCGACAAGTTGACCATTCGAACAGGTAAATTTCCAGAACTCGGCGAAACCAATGTTCTTGCTACCACCACCTCGTCAGGTAAGCTGCTTCCTCTTCTCATATGTTCGACCAGCGCTACATGCCGCACAAAATTGCCTCAACACCGTTTGGGAATGACAATCTCACTGGAAGCTGGCAAAACAGTTGTTTCATAACAGATCACTTGGCAGCTAGTTGGCAAAGATAGTTCGCTTCGTGGCATCATTACCAGTTCTAGGTTACCAGCCTTTAGTACTCCTGACCGAGTATTTATACAGCACTCTAACTTGCATAACACATCCAGGCCCAATAAACATTCATCTTCGATGTCGGCTATGTACACTTCGTGCTCAATTCAGAGTTCACCCAACTTCAACTGTACCTTTTTCATGCCCTTCACTGGTGTGGTCTCGCCTGTCACTGTCGTCAGAAAGCTTTGTTTGTAATTATGGCTCTGTGACTGCTGGGGATAAGACCCCAAGATGTCCGGTCTGCCAACAGTAATGGTTGCTCCAGTGTCTACAACCATATGGCAAGAAACATTATCCAGACTGCCGCCCTCCACTAGGATTGCACTAAAATCTTGTTTCACTGAGCATACTTGAAGAAATACTGGGGCCTTATCTCCCTCAGTCACCGACCTTCGCCCCTTAAGACCGGTGCTTACATGTTTCTCGATGGCTAGCCAGATCGGGTAACTTCATCCTGCTCTTGGTTTCTGTTTTTCTGTAGCCATTGTGGACACTGGGCTTTCAGGTGTCCGGGCTCTCCACATTCCCAACAGCTTGGTCGTCCCTGTTGTCGAGGGCGGGGTGTATTCGATGTGATTCTGTGTATCATGGTTTCCATTCTCTTCAAAGTGTTCTCGAAGCGGCTATCTCTCTCGTCGCCTGACAGTGCGACAGCCCGCACAGCACGCCGAGTTGATGGTCCTCTTGCAGATTCAACCTCCAGTGCTCTGGCCAGGGCATCCTGCATAGCAGTCCTCTTGTATCGCCAAACACTGCTCCGAAGGTAGCCCCCTGCTGCCTCACAGTAGACTTTGACGTCACCAAGATGTCTTCACCAGTCTCTCTCCACAGGCGTAGCACCTTCCTCTAGCATTACCAATAGCGAACTCCCCTCAAATGTGCCGATTATGTGTTTTTATACTAGCCTAGACAGTCGGGTGTTCCCCGCATTACAGGGGTCTAAAAATATATATTTCATCATGTTTCGGATGTGCTTGTAGTCACGTCGGCCGCCCTCAAAGGGTTAAGATGCAGTTGGGACAGGTATCTATGACGTAGTTTCGGCGGGATTCCCACTATGAGCCACCCGGGCCTTGAATCATCGGCCAGCCCTCAAGGTGTTACGAAACAGCCGCCGACCACTGGCCTCCAGGTACATGGCACGCAACAATATTTTAACGAACCATGGTTTTCCAGTTCTTCTGTAAGTTGACAATTTAATTTTTGTTTCATTTCAGTTAGAAATGAGCAAATATCTTTTGCAGTGTCTGATGCACTAGGTGCTACATAAGTCTTCAGAGTGCATCGGAAAGCCGATTTCTTCCAAATGAATCCATTGCTATTTGTCTCATTCACAGCCTGTACAGGCTTCAGGACTGGAACAGTGCACATTTCTACATGCTCCTTACATGCCTTGTTACATGCAGCTTCCTGTTCGCCATGAATCTTACGGCTCATAACGTCATCTTGAATATCTTTTCGTTCATAGCACTTGAATGGAAGATTGCATTTGAAACAAGTTGTCGTGTAATAAGCATAACCTTTTCCTTTAACATACTTTTTACTTCTTTCATGACGTCTCATACTCATATTGGAACTCGTACCAAAAGCCTTGTTGCATTGTCCGCACTTGTATCTTGATGTTGTTGCATTGTTCACAGAACTGTCCAAGGTGTTCGCATGTTGATCAGAAGTTATTGTTGTAGTACGCATTTCTTCATCGTCATTTTCAGCAGCACCATTTACAAGTCTATGTCTTGTTTTGCGGTGATGGTAAAAATGGTTTTGAAAGGGGAACAGGTCCTGTGCATATTTTCTGGTGTTTGGTTAGATTGTCAACACGAGCAAACAAATTATTGTAGCTATCGCGTCTGTAAGCTTTACGACTAGGGTTCATTTTACATTTGTGGGCTGCATGTATGTTTGTATTACGAGCACATGAAAATGTTTAGTTACAGTAGCTACATGAATGTCTGTATGGTGAGGATGTCAATTCTGATGTCTTCGGTTCTGTTGCGGAATCAGTTTTCACTTCTGTAGGCTCCATTTTGCAACTTGAAGATCGAAACTTCCGCAAATAGCGATTCACAGGTAAAGGAACAAGTTATGTACAGGATGCACGATGTCTCTTCATAAGATCTTGTCTTGCTATTGTCATATGGCACGTATCACAACGCAGCTGCTTGCGAGACGGGTTTTTCACACATTTCCACTTTTCATGTCTTCTCGCATTATGCGATTTATTAAATGTCTTGTTGCAAAAATCACAGCTAAGCTTCTTCGTTGCTGGGAAAAGGTCTTTCGCAGGCGTACACTGAGCAGCGACTGGTAGTTCATCATTCATAGTATTCATTCTTGTTCGAGAACACTGTTGTAAGGTGTTTACTCCTTAGCAATCAGTTTACAACTGAGGGGTCAGTAGCTATATTTACGCTAGTAAAAAAATACGTTGTCCTCTTGGTTAGATATAGCGCACACGAAAACACCCAAACAATACTTGGAAGTTGGTACAGACAAAATTTATAACGTCTATTACTGCTGACTTACATCGAAATCAAGTGTATATTCATACCTCTTTGACATTTTCTTGTTGAATGAATACATGCTGGTGTTACTGCAACTGATGATTGGTTGCGATCAACAGAGCTGTCGTCATCTTCTCCCAAGTTTCTTGCACACGGCAGTGTACACCTAGCCCTTGCCTTTTCGCTGCTGCATGTCATCACAATTTACTTTAGTCTTGAGTATTAATCCATATCTTCTTGTCGTAGACACTTGAAAATCTCATTACGTCCTCCTCGGAGCAGGGTAACTGTGTTTCTTGCCGCATGTGGAAGACTGCACAGTGCCCATAAGTAGTACAGTTAATTATTTGACAATATGGTTCGTGGTTTAATGGTTCGCTTATATAAAGGCTGTGATAAGTACCATCACATGTTTCTGTAAAGCTTCGCAATAGACTGCGTGACCAGTAACAGTATGATACCCTACTTAAGCCTGGTGTCACAATGACATAATGATTCGCTGGATGAAAATATTCCATGTTGACAGTTCTCAGCAAACTGAATGACGGATGATCAAGAAAACGCGCTTTATATTGTTGCTGGTAGACTACAGAGTAAAACAATATCGTCACCATCATACCAGCATGTGCTATGTGTAAATAAAAGACAGTTTGTGCCAAGTCGATAGCAAGGAATAAGTTCTAAGTACAAGAGTGTATGTAGCTACAGTGAGATGGCAGAAAAATATACAAATGGAATAATGTTATTTGTTTTTATTAGGCCTAATTATTCTATATTTATACTTTTGGAAATTGTAGAAAATATACTGTGGAATTTAAAATAAAATGTTTCTCCAGATTACATAAAACATGTTTGGTTTACAGAAATTATATTCTCTGTTTCGTCGAAAATATCTATGTAGTAAATAGGTAACAAATCAAAACTAAAAGCAGATAAAAACATATTTACCTAATTTTCTCGTTCTTTATTTTCTGTCAATTTTATTTGTATTCCTGTTAATTTTTTTGTATTTTTATTGCCCCAATAAACGTAATGCAAGAGATTATTATAACAAGGCAACAGCTATTTTGTAAAGAATTTGTTAGTTTTTCCGACATTTTTGCTAATGCAACACTATAAAAAGGTGCTTTATTAAAATATTTACTTTTTTTTGGTAATACTTTTACACAATCTGTTAATGGATCAAAATCTTATTCTCCTTCGAATTTTTCGTTAGTAAAGTTACTAATTGTTGCTTTTAATTGAGTAATCCCAATTTTTTTTTTAGCTAAAACAGAAGAAAAGGTTTCTTTTAATATTTTACCAGGGCAATTATAAATGTCTATAATAAATTTTCCTAATTGTTTGTTGACACATGGACTTGTTAATTGTCAAATAAATTTATTGTAATTTTTACTCTATAATTTGAATTAATTCATGTTAAACAATCTTTTCCAACGTAATTATTATTTTTAACTATTATGTTAAAATTTTATTTATATTTCTCTCATTCTATACGAAAATTAAAATTATTTGTTAAATATATAATTATTAATTCTTTATTAAAATGTCTGCAAAATCTTGTATTATATCTAAATTTAATAAATGATAATGTTATTTGGTTAATTCTTTTAATTATAAATCTAATTTAACGTCTGCTAAATATATTTTAAAAGAAATAGCAACAGGATTTTTGTATTTTGGCATTATAATTTTATATCCCTATTAGTAATTTGTTTAACTCAATAAATTGTTTGTACTTTAGAATCTATTAAATAAGGAATTTTTGCTTTAACACCATGTCCTGCTAAATTTAATTTATTACATTTAGATCTTAAAATACTATTAAAACCACAGCAAGTTTTTATTTACAAGAAATTTACTAATTCTCATTTCCCCTTCACAATCTATAAAAACTGTTATTTTAACAATCAAAATACTATCGCTAAAAGGTTCTGTAATCGGTTTAAAATTTTCTATTTTTAGTTCGCTTTTTGTGTAAATAATAATTCCGATATTGTAACAAGATTATTACTCTTTGAATTTTCTGTAATGAACCATAATCCAAATCTTTCGTTGGTTGGTTTTATTTAATTACCAAGAAATTCTGTTACAGAATATTTCTATTAGTTAGTTGCACATATTTTATTTTCAACTTCCATATATATAAAAATGTTTTCATTCATAAAAAAATAGTTGGAATAAAAATAGAAATATGTAAAACAATTCATTCTTAAAACACAAAGTTTATAAAAAAAGTTAGAAGAAAAATTAAAAAACAATTTATCTAAAATACAGGATGTTACAAAAAGATACAGCCAGACGTTCAGGAAACATTCCACACACACAAAGAAAGAAAGTATGTGACATGGACAAATGTCCGGAAACGCTAAGTTACCATGGTAGAGCTCAATTCCTTACATCTCATTAAATGTCAACACAAGCAATGCTTACCTTCCGTCAAGTGGCCCACCTGGCGGTGAACCTAGGAAGTAAAGTACATTTGAAAGAACCAATCCATTGGGTAATTGGGACATTTTCTGTACGAAGTGTTATTTACGATGACATTTAACGAGATGTAAGGAATTGAGCTCTACCATGGTAACTAAGCATTTCCGGACATATGTCCATATTACATATTTTCTTCCTTTGGGTGTGTGGAATGTTTCCTGAAAGTTTGGCCATAACTTTGCGTAACAACCTGTCCAAGCAAATAAAAAAATTAATCACATCCTTAAAATTTCTAATATACCTAACTTAACTGTACCCTAGAAATGTATAAAAATTTACGCAATTAAAAAGAATAGTTAAAACTTGGGTAGTTGAAAGTAAAGTCATGTGATAACTTACCTATTTAAGCAGAAAAACATATTTTTACTTTTAAATTATTTTTCTGATGTTGTTCGTTTACCTTTTTATTACAATTTGTTATGTATTATCAAGAAATTTTGATGGATCTATTTCTTCATCTATACGATAAATTCCATAAGTTTTTAATCTTGCTCCTTCAAAAGATTCTTCTATTTCAAATATTTCATAATCTTCAGATTCTTCATATTTATTTATTTTATTTATCGTTTCCTTATGTTTTTGCCTCTTTCAAATTTTTCTTACATAGTTTATCATTCTATTTTCCAAAAATTTCGCATTTTACTATACATTTTTTCTCTTTTAGTTTTTGTTTATTTTTTACTTATTTTCAGATTAATTTTTTTGGTTTATTTTATTAACTAATAGTGGAAGACCTTTATGAATTCTACTTTTTACATGACTTTTTATGTTGTTTTGTTTATACTCAACATTACATGTTTTACAAATAACTTTTATATTATTTTTATGTTTTACAGTTTCTAAATGTTTTTCTTCATGAGATGGTTTGTAATAATTTTCACAAACATTAAATTTAACTTGTGTTTCAAAAGGTTTTTTTATTTCCTCTTTAAATATACCATTTTGAAATTTTTGAATTCATCCCAAACATTTTGAGAAGAAACTTTTCTATTTCTTTGCATTTGTTTGGACTCACTTTTTATTTTATGTTCCATTTATTACAAAAAATATAAAAATAAAAAAAAATAAAAAATTTAAAAGATGGAAATATTAAAAAATATATAAAGTATAAGAATAACCACTTATTATTATATTTTATATATTTTTATATTTTATATTTTTACATTTTAATTTTTTATATTTTAAATTTTATAAGCATTTAATAAAGTTTATTTCTTATAAATACGAACTAAAAACCCAAGAATAAAAATGGAGTCGACGTTGAATGTATTAAACAGAAAAAATGAATTAACAAATATTTTTGAACTTGTAATAGACAAACCATATTTAATAAGAATAGTGAAAATATTAGACATAAAATTTGGTTCTCGAGTATTATTAGAAATAGAAGACGATTTAAAAGTGTATTTACCTGACAGATATGTTAAAGAATTTAATAATAAAGTTTTAGAAGATGTTAACAATGGGTCTATAAATTTTATATGTGAAGGGATGAAAGAAATTAAGTCCTCGAAAGAAATTTAATTCAATCATCGTTTATTAAAAATTTAAGTGATGTTATTTATAATTTTTCTTATTTTTATGATTTCTTAATTTTTTATAATTTACAGTCATTCTATTCCTTAAAATATTACATCTATTATCTCGTTTTTCGGTAATTTTGTAAAAATTTCTGTAATTGGAATTGTGAATAAATTACCCGTATATTTTGATAATTTTAGGGAATTATTTTTAGGATACATTTTTGAGCACGAAAAAAAGGTTTTGGTCTCGAATCTTACATACAGGATGTTCACAAAAAACACCGACAAACTCCGGCAGATGATTCCTTGTGAAAAATAAAGCAGGAAATATGTATGACACTTGTATGTAATCGTGATTTAAAGGAGTGATTCGCATTTGAAAATCAAATTTTAAAACTTTTATTTCCCCATAAGCCGAACAGTGATCGACGTAAACTGACAAAACTCAGGATGTTACTTCAAGACAATAAGGCCGACAAACCAACTGTAAACGTTAGTTGATACATTCTACCCTTGCAAAAATAAAAGGGGTGGCTTCCCTTAAATTGCTGACAACTTTTTTATCGTCAGGATAATCCAACATTTAAGAGTGAATTATTGGGAAATGTGAACTTAATAATAAAAAAGGTCCTCTTGTAGCGACTGTCTAGGACGCATAGTTTTCATGCAAAACTCGCGTCAAGAATTGGCCTGATGAAACACAGCCTAGCGTGTAGGCAACACTGCGTACACGAGTGTCTGGTTTATTCCGCAGCACCGCACAGACGATGGTGGACATTCACTGTAAATATCACGTACCGTAGTTTAAATAGGTCACAAAACCGTAACCGCCACTTTGTTTGTAGCTTAATTTGTGTTTTTTGGAAAATAAAAAATAAATGGTAAGTGTGCAAGTGAAACAATATGAGTATTTATTATGTTCGTTAAACTGCTCAAGAAAACTCCTACGTTACACAAAGCATTTGTATCTCCGTGTCAGCACAAACGGTTGTCTATAATAATGGAGATTGGTGGGCAGTTTCTTCTCGAATATGTATTACGATTTACGTTAAATGTGTTTGTTAACATGTTCTATTAATTCTTCCAGTATTAAACACACACACCATTAACATAAGTAAATTGTTTCAAAATAGAGTTATAGCAATAAATGTCACTTAATAGTTATCGAGTTTCCATATTAGATAACAAAAATATTTACTGCAATAAACCGTTACGGCGTGTAAAATAACACAGTGCTGCACTGCTTGTGTAATACTGGTGTGGCATTTGTATTCACATGATTGAATGGTAATTGACATTTAGGAAATGTGCATTGAAGACCAGACAGGTACAACTCTACACTGTAAAAGAACTTCCTCGAATGTTTAGGAAGTTATTATCCCAGACGCAGTATGGTACAGTTACCATACTCCACGCCTTGTAAATATGCAAACTTTTGCAGTTGTTACAATACAAGTCTGGTAACTTCAGTATACATCTGACTGTTTTATAAAAAGTCTAGGAGTGCTACCATGGATGTCTGGGAAACAATTCTACCATTCCTACTACCTTAGCACCCTTATACGCACGTCTGGTAAATTTACAAACTATTTTTTTAGAGTGTAGGTTCGCGGGATAGGATAGATAAAGAAAAGGTGTTTGACGTATCACTACTGACAAAAAATCACGTAACTGATATGAGATTCTAACGTTGGAGTACATTTTAACCTAACACTTACTCTACAAATATACAGCAGGGCTGCTTCGGTACCGATAAATCCAAAGCGTCCACTCATTTTGAAGTGGAAGAGCTTAAGGGCTTGAACCCGAGTTTCTTGGCTTTCAAAAGAATTATTTAAAATCAATACAAGAGTCAATATCGTAAAATTGCTTCGTAACTTTTTTGCAAATTGATTTTACTGTGCAATGTAATTTTTCGGGACTAACTGTATGATGAGTATAGCTAATTTATCGATTAAAAGGAAATTTCGTTAATTAACTAATTAGCAACTATTTTCCAGTCTTCTGATTCGACAAAATTAGAGTATGCAGTTTAAATCAGCCATAACAAAGTTACGAAGCAATTTTACGATATCGGTTCCCATTTATGTTTTAAAAAATAATTGTCGTTAAATGCGAAGAAACTCGGGCCCATGCCCTTAAAATGCCAAGTTTTTTTTCTCTCTTTGTGTGTTGCACAATTTTCAACACAACTTTCTGGTAGAGAAAAACGTGCATAGGAATTTCACAGTCACGAGTACTTTACAAATTTTAATGACTTGGTTGCTATTTGTTCATCTATTCCTGACGTCATTTTGACGTGCAACAGCCTGCACGTATTTATCTTGTAGCCCGTCGTGTGCACCATGCCACCTACAACAGCAGCCATCAGCTGGCCATCGGACACCACCCGATGTGCCAGTATTGGATACAAATGTGGGAACACACCCGGCCAGGTGGGCACACGAGGTAGCGGCGTCCACCAGTGTGTGCGTCGGCCCCAAAGAACTGCCATTAAATGGTAGGAATGTGACCCTTTGACGAGAAGCGACGCAAATTAACGTTAAAGTTAAACACTTTAGCACTCCCGTGCTTGCTCCGTCAATGGGAGTTTCGCCATTTAGCAGGCAGTAATATATAAAGGCCAGGGGTAAGTGTGTTCCATGTGTACTGTGTCTCTTTTAAGCCTTTTCGTATTTAACATTAAACCCAGTTAATACACCCCTGCGCCTCGCGGCAAGTTGGACTCGCCCGCGCAGCCAACTTCACCGCCCAAATATCTGCACGTGTTCTCCCCCAGACATTTTCATGTTTTAGTTAATCAGTAATTACTAGTGTTGTGTCGTAATTATTATTATCCAATTAACGTAAAAATTAAGTGTCAATTCTATTTTTCGCCCACGCGGTGAATTTTCACTTTACAGCATCGCCCACCGGCCGGGCTTAGGGCCGGATCCGCATATTGCGCCACCAGTGTGTGTATTATTGGAGCATGGTGCTTTTCTAATAAATACGTTTCTAACTACAGGTTCGTATTTATTGCTTGCCGCTTCACGGCCATCAGGGCGCGGGACCCTTCAACCCGCATTCCAGTGCTATACCTACAGTGTGTTTTATGTGTGTACTTTTCTACCTTAGTGCTACGGGCGTGGGGAACGCCATAAGATTCCCCTGCGTAAGTAACTTAGCGACGTAGAGTGTGGAGTGTTCTTGCAACGCCACGGCCGTCGGCCACGTGGCCCTGAAACCTAGAGTCTCTGCTCTCATGAGTGCCCGTTCTCTCTTAACGGGCTGGCGCACCGGGAAAACAACACCTAATCACGACCCCCGCTCACGTCAAATTGTCGCCCAACTTGTGTGGCGTTAACGATCACGCACCAATTATGCAGTGAACGGTAAATTTTCCAGCGCCGAGACCTCGTGGTAGCCATTATATGGGCCGCGGAGGGAAGAGTGAGCGATGGCGGCCATTTTGCGCCAACATTCCAACATCCACCCCCTATGCCTGCCGGCTAGGAGGGTGGCAGGGCGCGCTCAAGGACGACCACCCACTCCGCCAGAATATCGATCGCCGAGGCTACCACCCCTCCCGCGCCATGCACCCGACCAACCTCGCTCCGCTCGGGTCGCGCCGAAGTTTCCCGAGGCCACCCGAATGCAGAACAGTCATCAGCAGGACACCGGCCGCGCCACACCACAGCACCGCGAGCCAGCACCTACACGACTGGGCAACCGATCAGCCACCGGCCGCCTTGGCACACGCGAGCGAAGAGAGCCGATACTCCCGCGAAGATGCTCCGTATCTACGCGCCGGTCAACCACGTGCTACTCCACTACAGTACGTCGCACAACGGGACAGTGCTCAACGTTAACGGTGTTGCGTGCGTGTGTTCGGCCATCATCATCACATCAATAGTGCAACGCTATGTCATCAGTTCAACCTTCCACCATCAACTGATGCAACCAGCCACAACTACATCCAACATCAAAAAGCCATGTAAGTCAACATTCATTTTCCCCGTACATTTTATCACGTCGCCCACTTTGTGAACATTGGCAACCAAATCTTAACGTAACATTTTATAACTATTTTTCAAAATTTTCTATCATGCAACAAGGGCGTACGTGCAAGTGATTGTCCGCTATGCATATTCCTGCCACGTAATTTAATTTTTGCATAGTGCGTATTTGTGTCATCATCGCAATGTAATCTTTTCTTTCACGAATTGTGAAACGACCCTAAAGTGTAACTATTAGTGCCACCATGCTTAAGTCTACGGGTTTTGTGCATGTACATTGGTGTATATCACGTAACTTTCAAGTGTTCATAACCATAACGGGACACGAACTGCTGTTCAGAACATTCCGTACCGGGCCCCAGCACCAACGAAATAGTCAACACAGTCTGCTGAACTCAGTGCACTCCATAGTGACTTGAAATTACGTAATTGCAGACATTGTTTACGATTACCAGTGTTTACATTCGCCGCAGGTGTACTAGCCTGGCAAACCACAATGCACCTCGCTGATGTGAACAATGATGTCAGTGCTACCAATCGCACGATACAAAACACCCTAGGCTGTTACCATTCGCATGTCAACATTGCTGCCAACCTCCATGAATGCAATTTCACTGCTTCCACTTGTCATTTGTTTACCTATCGTGTCTTCGTACTTGATCATGTCACCAAGCTCTATTCTTGTCAAATCAACATTGCTGCACATTAGTGCTACCAACTGCGACAACCTTCGCAGCAGCCGTCGTGCTTGCGAACTTTCGCTCTTTAAGTGTCATTGTTTGTTATTATGATCATTTTTCTTTTCTCTAATTTTTTACAGTATGCTACTTTCTGCTTCTGATTTACTGTGTTGTGTGATCCTTAGGACTGTCTACCGTTTCATTTTACATGTATATATACACACCAGCGCGGAAGAGTTAATCGGAGGGACGCACTACCCCCTCCCAGTAACTGAGCTAATCGACGGGCATTGGCGAATCCCCCCTCATGCTGAGAGGCGAGGGTTGTGGTCTCCCCTCATCACATGGTCCATCCTATTTCAGCAGTACTCTTGATCGTCCGACATGTATCACATACTCAGCAGAGCAAAGCCCACACATCCCAACCACAATAGTTCACCTTGTTGTTTCGTTTTGTTTCTCTCTCTCTGTTGCTCGTCACGTCCTTATGGTATCATTGTGTGCTCCATGGCATTCACTCATTTCATTTCTTGTATATATCATACCAAACGAGGGAGAGCTTTTCAGCGAGGCGGAACCCCCCTCCCACAAGGGGAGCTAATCGGCGGGCAACTTGCCACCCTCAGCGACATGGTCCATCAAATTTTCAGCAATTCTTGAATTGTCGTGTTCTTCACATACTGCCTATCGGTAGGAAACGTGCGTAGCATCGCCAACCGCTTGAGAACCACGGACTTGACACAAAACCAGCCGCAGAACATCGCGCGCAGAAGAGACACACCTGCCAGGCGCGCGAAGCTACTCTCCGTGGCCATTTGCCACCACCACTGACCTGGTGGGTGGCAACCATGAAGAAACAGCTGGCCTGGTGAAGGCTGGGCTAGAGCACTCTTCTGCCGTCATGCCCAGGAAGACGGTGCGGGAACGGATCCCCACCGCCGTGTCTGTAAGCGCCTCCGGCGCCCCCTAACGAGTGTTCTCCCATCGCTGAGACCACTCACGCCTGGCCCAAAAGAAGCGCCAGCCCTGCTCCCGTTGGATGGTCACCTTCGGTCAGCGGCCAGCCACCTTCTTGGCCTGGTGCAGGCCTAACCGTACGGCATGGATGGCATCTGGACATCATGGCCTACACGAGGGGGGAACACTGGGTCCGGTGTTGCCACACCACCCCTCCCTGCCACTCCGACCCGAGCCACACCTCGCGGTCGCCCTCAAGGTCCCTCCAGGTGTCGTCAACATGGAACGGGCACCCACCAATGACGGCGGAGACATCGAAGTCTCTCCGTCGCCTTCGACAGTCTGCGTCGCAGGGCACTCCACTAGTGCTCGACCTGCGTCACGCTAAGACCACCTCATCTCCACTCAACAATGTGGACCCCACTCCTGCACAGCTACCCCAGCAGGTGATCCCAGCTCCAGCGCGGTTGATGGGCCCCGGGAGCTGTCCCTGTCAAGTTAAGCCGACAGCATCATGGTGCACAGACGGGCTCCCCAGGAGGGACCGTTTGACGTGAGACAGCCTGCACGTATTCATCTGGTAGCCTGTCGTGTGCACCATGCCGCCTACAACAGCAGCCATCAGCTGTCTATCGGACACCACCCGATCCCTGATAGCAAAATATGCTTGATTCAAGCTTGAATCATGCTTGCCATGACAAGTCTGCAAACTTGCAACAAGCTTGTCATGTCAAGCCATAAGCTTGAATCAAGCTTGAATCAAGCTAACTAGTCTCCATATGACAAGTCTGCAGCAAGCTTGTTAGGAGGGCTTGATTCAAGGTTGCTGCAAGCTTGTAACAAGCTTGCCTCGTACACGGCAGGCTACAACTGTAAAAAATAGGCTTGACTCAAGCTTGAATCAAACTTACCAAATAGGGCTTGCAATAGCAAGCCTAAATCAATTTCAATTGCAGGCTTGCCATGAGCTTACATGCTATCTGGGATGTGCCAGTATTGGATACACATGTGGGAACACACCTGGCCACGTGGGCACACGAAGTAGCGGCGTCCAGACGCCGCCCCTGCGATGCCGGGTGCCACCAGTGTGTGAGTCGGCACCAAAGAACTGCCATTAAATGGAGGAATGTGCCCCCTTGACGAGAAGCGAGGCAAATTAACGTTAAAGTTAAACACTTCATAATACCACTCCCGTGCTTGCTCCATCAATGGGAGTTACGCAATTTAGCAGGCAGTAATATACAAAGGCCAGGGGTAAGTGTGTTCCATGTGTACTGTGTCTCTTTTAAGCCTTTTCGTATTTAACCTTAAACCCAGTAATACACCCCCTGCGCCTCGCGGCAAGTTGGACTCGCCCGTGCAGCCAACTTCACCGCCCAAATATCTGCACGTGTTCCCCCCCAAACATTTTCATGTTTTAGTTAATCAGTAATTACCAGTGTTGTGTCATAATTATTGTTATTCAATTAACGTGAAAATTCAGTGTCTAATTTTTTAAGTGTCTTGTGGTTCAAAATTTCACGTAACTTTAATTTACGTAAACTCTCTGTAAACTAGCCCCTTATTCAAATTTGGGACTCTAACCCTCAAGCTGTGTTATTGTGAGTGTCTTGGGCCTTTGCCCTTGTTTAAATTAGTGATTTTGTGTTTTTCGGCGAGTGCTTCCCCCGCTTTGGCGGCACGACGTCATGCACGCGGGAAGGACTCGCCAGTTGGCATTACGCGGCAGACCAGGACGGTCGATGTGCTCGTCACTCCGGGCCCTTCAAGATTTTGTGTTAATCAGTAGTGTATCAATAGTCATATTTTCATCTGGAACATGTTATTTAACTTTGCTGGCCCGGAGGTGTACCATTCACCCCTGCAACTCGTCGCCCAGGGGCATGACTTAAATTCTATTTTTCGCCAGCGCGGTGAATTTCCACTTTACAGCATCGCCCACCGGCCGGGCTTAGGGCCAGGTCCGCATATTGCACCAACAGTGTGTGTATTATTGGAGCATGGTGCTTTTCTAATAAATACGTTTCTAACTAAAGGTTCGTATTTATTGCTTGCCGCTTCACGGCCATCAGGGGGCGGGACCCTTCAACCCGCGTTCCAGTGCTATACCTACAGTGTGTTTTATGTGTGTACTTTCCTACCTTAGTGCTACGGGCGTGGGGAACGCCATAAGATTCCCCTGCGTAAGTAACTTAGCGACATAGAGTGTGGAGTGTTCTTGCAACGCCACGGCCGTCGGCCACGTGGCCCTGAAACCTAGAGTCTCTGCCCTCATAAGTGCCCGTTCTCTCTTAACGGTCTGGCGCACCGGGCAAACAACACCTAACCACGACCCCTGCTCACGTCAAATTGTTAACCAAAATTTCATGACGTTTATGCACAATACCAAAAAGTAAACCATATCCTTCATCACACCCCCGCATATGTTTGATTCGCCGACTAGTTTGTGGTTCGTAGATTTTTATTCATCGTGAAAGTAAGTTAGACTAAAACAATAAAAACTAAGACAATTAGAGTTTTCTTTGACGAAGTGGTTTGAAAATAAATTTGTAGTTTCTTACACCTGCAATAATGTTTTTTTTTCCTTCTCAATGCAGTATCAGTATTGGTATCGTCAATATCTGACAGTTACTGAAAACAGTATCGACTCCACTACACTTTACAGTAGTGCCAGAATTACATAAACTGTTTAAATGTCTAACTTCATGCTTCGTGCATTGTACCCAAGAGGTATTTCTTTCACTTGCACACTTTTTTTTTTAAACATACGAAAACAAATTCTGCCAGGAACAAAGTAGTGGGTACGGTTTCGTGACCCATTTAAGCTATGGTACGTGATATTTACAGCGAATGTCCACCATCGTCTGTACGGCGCTGCGGAATAAACCGAACACTCGTGTATGAGGTTTTGCCTACACACTAGGCTGTGTTTCATCACGCCAAAACTTGATGTGCGTATTGCTCGAAAACTATGCGTCCTAGATAGTCGATACAAGAGGACCTTTTTTATTTCTAAGTTCACATTTTCGAACAATTCACTCTTAAATTTTGGATTTTCCAGACGATAAAATAGTTGTCAGCAATTTAAGGGAGGCCACCCCTTTTATTTTTGCAAGGGAAGGTATCAACTAACGCTTACTGTTGGTTTGTCGGCCTTATTGTCTTGAAGTAATATCCTGAGTTTTGTCATTTTACGTCGATCATTGTTCGGTTTATGGGGAAACCAAAGTTTTAAAATTTGATTTTCAAATGCGAATTACTCCTTTAATATCACGATTAAGTACAAAGTGTCATACATATTTCCTGCTTTATTTTTCACAAAGAATCACCTGTCGGAGTTTGTCGGTGTTTTTTGTGAACATCCCGTATATATCCTCTACTAACAGCTGAGATAGCATTCCACAGCAATGTGATCCAGGCGCGCACTTTAAACAGTTGGTTATGTATTGATAACTAGTGCAAAACTCCAATTTTTCGGACATATGTTCATTTAACATTTTTTGCCCCTCCACACACGAAAATCGTTACACCTGAATAAATACATTAATCTGTTGAACATCAATGACTCCAATATTTTCGAAAATGAGGACAAGAGAGATATAGGCCTATATTTCTGACAGAGGTCACGAGGACTTTTTATGTAGGAGGATAGCTTTTGAATGCTGCGTTGCACGAATGATTGATCATAGAGATGTAACAAAGGGTTAGCTATGAAGTCTATACATGTCTTGAAAATAAAATCAACTACAGCATATAAACTCGATGAATGTTTACCTTTATTTTGTGGACTACTGACAGTAATTTTTCCTTAGTTATGGGAAATAGAAACACTCATACAGTAATACTGTATGAGTGTTTCTATTTCCCATAGATAGCATTCAAGCTTGTGGCAAGCCTGCGATTGACTTGATTTAGGCATGCCATTACAAGCCTTATTTGGTAAGTTTGATGCAAGCTTGAGTCAAGCCTATTTTTACAGTTGTATCCTGCCTTGTACAAGGCAAGCTTGCTACAAGCTTGCAGCAACCTTGAATCAAGCTTTCCTCGCAAGCTTGCTGCAGGCTTATCGCGTGGAGACTAGTTAGCTTGATGCAAGCTTGATTCAAGCTTATGGCTTGACATGACAAGCTTGCTGCAAGCTTACAGACTTGTCATGGCAAGCTTGCATCAAGCTTATTTTGCTGTCAGAGTATGAGTTGTGTCTAATGCAGAGGCAGTGTTAAACATTGTATTGCTTATACGTGTCCGAGATTGGCCATGCAACAGGGGCGGATCTAGGATCAGCTTCAGGTAGCGGCGCTAGTAATTTTCAGAAATGTAGTTATTAGAATAGTTTTCTGTTAATTTGAAATCTCTGAAACAAAATCTAAATGCCCTGTTTATGTCAAAACATAAATTTTGTAAACAAAGTTTTGTTTACATATAATTAAAAATATACACGAGCGAGTAATTAATCTTTTTTACATATTCCACAAGAAAACTAAACACTACATAACTCATATAGTCATCACAGATTAGTCTAACATAGCTAAGAAAATTGAGTATTTTTGTAGAGAGCGTTAGTTGATATATCTATCAGAACATTGTCCAATTCAAATTACACATTTTTAACAAAACTATTTGAATATAATGCAAAAAGCACAATATTTGAATATCATTTCAGTATTCAGTTCAAGGGTGGTTAAAACATTGTCGAAAGTTTCTTAAAGCACAAACTCCGTCCGCCTACTTCTCACACTTGCAAATCTGTTGACGACATCTTCGTTGTTGATGTCTACGTCTCTGTGCACATGTAGCAAGGCGAGCCCCGTCAAACGTTCCTCTGTCATTCTTGCATCCAAGTCTTCAGCCATCTTAGTGTTGAAAAACTGCGCTCGGCAGATGCTATTGATATTGGAAGGGTCGCCAAAACATGGAAAAGTGACTTCATAAGTGGATAACTGATCGAATCACACTTTTCGTAAACTTCAAGAGCTGACTGAGAATGCTAAAGATATTTATTTCACTACATCTCAGGAATTAAACCACTTCATTCATCAGTCTAACCACCATGGTATCCTTCTTCAAAGCCATTAGATTGGAATATTGTTCACATATGCTAGTAATTTTAACTGCCAACACTGTCATATCCTATGTGGATTCTGTGTTCAAAGAGAGCAAAGAAAGCAACTGAAGACACCGAAGCGAGTCGTTACTAAAACGACTGTTAAGATCTGAAATTACGAAATATAACACTGGTATAAACACAGACAGTTTCCAGTAAGACTGCACTTCATCAGATTCGTCGTTGGTGGTTCTTTGATAATTTGGTCGGTTTTTTTTGCGTCTTCGCAAGTCGTGGTATCCGTACATTTACATCTAAGTCTTCCATTAAATTTATTGCTCCTTGAAAAATTATATAAAAAAATTCATCTGCCTTGTCTCTCTTCTCTTGCAAAACCTCTGCTACTTCCTTTACCTTCTTCTTTGCTAAACCAATGTCAATATATTTACTCTGCAGAACAACACTGAGTTGCCTCGTAGTGCTCATTACATCACTCAGACAAAACACTGCGAAAATAAATTCACAGTCGCTGATGACCTTCAGTAAGCAGTGTGCTTTTGCTGCTGATTTTCGATCGCTCCACTTAGATATTTCAGCAAGTGCCCTGGCAACATAAGGAAAATCTTCTTGAAACTGTAAAATTGAGTCATGTCTCTCTACCCACCTTGTTTCACACATGCCAAGTAATTGATGGCCCAGGACATTCTTGAGAACGAAGTTGTGTTTACTCGAAGCATTGAAAAAGACTGCAACCTCTTGTAACACCCCAATAGCATTCCTGACAACTTGAACTTTACTTGATTTTGAAATCACCAAGTTTAAAGCATGATTGTTATGTGGGCAAAAAAACTGTTTACTGCTTTCTTCTGCATTTCTTTTACTGCACCACAAACATCAGAAATGATCACACTACACCCATCACAGCCTATGCCTACACAGTTCTTGATGTCAAGTCCCAATTTGTCTAAAAATTTCAGGACAGTTTGACCCAAAATGACTCCTGAGATAACTGGTTTGGAGCCTTCATTTTTCAAATAATTAGCATCGTGAATGTCAGTAAACCCGACAAAGTCCTCCCTAATAGAATTCTCAAAGATATATCGTAATGTTAAACTGAGCTGTGACATATGAGAAACATCGGTAGTACGCATCCTTCTTCAGGTTCCAATGGATTTTTAAAGTAAGCTGTATTAAGTGTGATCACTGATTGTTTCAATTTTACCGATATATAAACCAATATCGTACGATGTAGGCTCATTCAAACCATGTACATCACAAGAATCACAGGAATCTGAAGTGGACGCAGACACAGAAGAAAGACATGTAGAAATTGAGGGTTCACCTGTAAGGTTCTCGTTCGGCTTCGGCTGTGATGTCAAGGGCTTCAGTGGAAGGTTGATGTCGTCTGCACTGTAGGGTCAATTTCCTTTTTCTTACTACGAAACGATCCATCTTATTTTCTACATGTGAGGTAAAATATTATTGTTAAGGCTTACCTTGGATGACTGATGACTGGTGTGGCTCATCTCTGTACCTTGCAGGCACACGGTGTGCCCGCTGCGGCCGGTCATTTTGGTTGCTCTGTGGTTCAGCGTACGCAACCTCATGGTAGTGTACTGGCAGGCAGCGTCTCTGCTGGAGGTGGTGCGCTGGCTCCATTGTGATTTGGTGCTGCGGCAACCCGAGGCATTCAGCTGATGTGTGCAAGCAGCGGAGTGCCTCCCGGTAGGTCTCGGCCGGGGAGGTGCTGGCATGCAATGCCGACACAGGTGGCTGCCGCTGGTCCTCTGCTGGCTCACACAGGGCCACCGCGATCTGATTGCTCATCGGCGGTGATGACACTGGTGATGCGCTCGATGATTGTGGTGGTGGCAGTGTTGACTCGCTTGAGGGTGGTGGTTATGGTGATGACTCGCTTGATGGTGCTGATGGTGATGTGCTTGGTGATGGTGGTGATGATGGCAGAGGTGACTGACTGGTTTGCGCTGCCACGTACGTTGTGGCACAATTTGACTGCATGGTGCTTGAGGTGGGCAGCTGCGCAGGTGACTGACTGGTTAGCACTGCAGTGTGATTTGTTGTGATACAATTCGGATGCGTGGTGCTTAAGGTGGACAGCTGCACAGGTAACTGGCTGGTTAGCACTGCCATGTGATTTGTTGTCATGTAGTTTGGCTGCGTGATGCTATAGGTGGGCGGCTGCAGAGTTGACGGGCTGGTTAGCGCTGCAGCATAAGTTGTTGTGACACAGGTTGGCTGCGTGATGCTTGCAGTGGGCGGCCCCCATAGCTTGTTGGCCAGGTTGTCGACGTCCCTTTGGTCTGTCACCACTTGAAGGAGATCGTCCCTGTGGACTTTCACCTGACGCTGTGACGTCACTTGTACGATGTATGACATGGGGCCAACTTGCTTCACTACCTGTTGCGGGCCGCTCCATCCCTTGTCGAGTCCCGCGCAGACGTTTTTGGCTGCGTTTGACTGTGGATGTTGTCTCACATAGACAGCATTTATAGGCTCTAACCCGCACTTTGGATGACGGGTCTGAGGAAGCTGCTGCTGTACATATGCTTGCTGGTGTTGCCTCGCATCCTCAACGCATTATTGGCGTGCCCTGCCTGGGTCCTCCCTGTTCATAGTTTCCTCTCCGTGCACCTCATGACTGCCTGGTTGGGGAGATTTCCTCCCATGCAAGACTTCGGCTGGTGAGTGTCCTGTGGCATCATTCACATGGTTGCAGAGGCAGAATAGGGCCTCGAGAATGTGTTGGGCCCATGACAGTGGTCATCTCCGACTCGTAGACGGAGTTGCGCCTTGAGTTCTTGGTTGCGCCTCTCTGTTGGATTTGCTCTGGGGTGGTATTGGTTGGTGGTATGGTTTTGCACGCGATATGTGGTACAGCATTCACGCCATTTCCTTCCAGTGAATTGCACGCCACTATCCGTCTGGAGGGTCTTTGGAAATCCCCAGCATGGGAAGGAGTCATTGACGAGCGTCTTGGCGATGTTGGTTGTACAGGCTGTGGTTAGTGTGTACGCCTCGACCCAGCAACTGAACAGATAGGTGACCACCAGGAAGAATTTCTTTCTGCCCGCCGACCGCCTGTAGGGCCTCATCAAGTCTAGTGGTATGGTGTCAAATGGTTCGGTGGGTAGATGTTGCTGCTGCTGAGCTTCGCCGTCAGTAACCCTTAATTCTAGGGTTTACAATACTAAATAAAAAAATTGAAGATATAAATAATCACAGGTGTTCGATAATGGTAGGAGTGCAAAATCAACTACAATATAAATGAAGTATTAAAGAATTAAGTTTTTTCCATTTAATTAAATTGGCGATATTCTCAATTTTTTGTCATAAATAATGCCCTTATATGAATTGTAAGTTTCAATTTTACACGTGACTGGACAATAATCAGGTCCACAGCTGCCACCAAGGCAAAGTAAACGTTTACAAACATTTATAACGTTTATATGAATATATTCATAGTACCATTAGGAAAAAAAACCCCAAGTTCGACAAGTAAAATAAAAAATATAAATTAACTTCTCCCAGAATTACATTCGTCTCAAGTATATACTGATTCCAAGTTTACCAAAAAATAATATATACAAAACAATATACTTTTAGTAGCCCAAAACATGAAGACATCCAAAATGGGTATAAACAATCTGAGATACTAAGTTGGTCCCTGAAAATTATACAAACTAAGCGAGCTACCAAACATTTTACTGCCCAAGAAAATAGAAACAACTCTCATCTAACCGCAATTATTAATTCTCATTATCAACATGGAACCTTCCTCGGTCATAGTAACAGTCAATAAATAGAATTTCAATTACATAACTTAAGCAATCCTGAGCTCTCCCAAAGCCCCGGCCATCTCTGCCTTTCCTGCGTCTGGCACCAGGGGGCCGATTAAATATCACTACTTGCGTTTTGCACCGACACAGCGCAACACAAGGAAATCTGCTCTGCACCTGCACCTCGGGTCGTAGTTAGAATTAAATATACTCGAATATGCAATACGCAAGGGGCGGAGCCTATTTTGGCTCGGCGCAACTGCCTTCTCCATCTTATACAAGCCAATCAGAAAATTTGTAACATCATTCTCACTACCACATGAACGCCAAAAGCTGTCTGCACACCTGCGTGCTTACATGCAGATATAGCTTCCTTGTAGCAGTGAACATTTCTCGCGCTAAAAGTAATGTATTGGTTAAATTTTTCGTAACCTCAAATTTTGTAGCCTTCTCGTGAC